>CM055845.1:14719623-14791543 GCA_029490765.1 Euthynnus affinis
CACACACACGCACACACACACACTTGACCTCAGTCTCACAGTAGGCAAGATGGAGTCCTGATGTGCCAATAATCAGCTTCCTTTCCTCTCCATCGGTGTCAGGGGAGCTCATTAGTGAATGCTCTTATGTGTCTGCCGCGTGTTCCAGCATCCACAAAGCGTATTATGAGGGAACGGTTATGTGGAGTACTCTGAGGAAATATATTGAGAAGTTTTCTCACGCTGAACTTGTTGCAGAAGAGACAGATCTGGTTCAGCTGCAGTTCACGTCTTCAGAGAGGATGATGTTGTGTTGAGGAAGCAAAATGAGGACGTTTAAACGTCAAATCCTGCTGGTTCTGCTGGATGTCTCACTAACAAGCCTTCGTCACGCTCTCTCTTCAGGGGCTGCACAGAGGAGTACGAGATGAAGACCATGGAGCAGAAGCCAGAACCTGAGCCTTTGGCGGCAGGCTACCGACCCTCCCCTCGTCCAACATGGCGATGGGACAGCCCACCCATTCCCCAAGGGCTCCACAGCGCTCCCAACCCGCAGCGCTGGGCACCTATGGGCCCCCCGCCTATTCCGCTGCCTCGCTCACACAAGGCTCTGATGCCTGTTCCCTACAGGGAGCCCCAGCACGTGAACTCCAAGAGGTAGGTCACCGATACAAGTGCACGACCCTGTCAGTAGCGTCAGGATTAGCATGTATTCATGCTCCGCTCATCATGATTTATCTGTCTTAGACGCTCTTTTTAAAATGACAAATAAGTCATCATGATAAAATATAAAAGCTTTGCCACTCAATTTTTTTTTTATCAATACGACATTTGCATAAATTATGATTAAAATTAATCTAGGAAAACAAAAAAATAACACAGGTGCATAATTTAAAAACAAAACTCAATTAAGCGAACCTTATGGTTGTATCATGATGATCGAGTCATTAAAATGTAGAAAACAAACAAATTATGGGTGTAAAAGTTTAAAAATAATCACCACGTATTCACTTCAGCTGCAGTTCCAGACGTCCGAATCATCCGTCATGATTCATTCTGCTCTTCAAATTCTTTTGGTTTTCATGCTCATTAATGGCCAATCAGTCACAGATGTATGTGTTGTTGTAAGAAGAATAACAACTATTAAATCTTCATGTTTATATGTTCATTATAAAAAAAAGTCAAGTTAACTGTTCCCAGTAACCGCTACCACAGCTTCAGTATCAACATTATTAAATATATTATATTATTAAAATATTGTAAATGATATCAATCGATCGATTGAAGATATTTCTGGGTTTAACTGCTTTGTAGTGATGATCTTCCTGCATGCAGCACTTAAAATAAACATTTGACACTGGAGTTTTTTGAAGGTAAAGCACAAATTAAGGTTCTTATTACTCCACTCTTCTTAATCCCCTCTTTCATTTCAGTAACTGATATTCTGAAAATGTATCTTTTAAAAAGTGAAACACTGGACAGATTGTAGTTTTTTATTCTACTTGAATTTTTTTGCTTAACTTTGATTGGTTAAATAGGTTTTTAGTGTTTGATCTTGCAGTTTCGTTTCGTTCAGGATCGTCGTCTGCAGGATATTTAAAATGTGTTTACAGTGATCTGACCTGCTTTTTTTAGTCTCTGTTGCTAACTAGAAAAACAATACTTGTTGGTGTCAAACTTCCCACTCCCAAAGTCCTTGAAAAGATCCTGTCAGGTTCAAACCGAATCACTTTTTTTGCTTGTCACTGAATTTATACAAATGGTTTCTTGTGTTCTTCACTCTTCGTGGAGTATTTGTTATCCTCATGTTTAACCATCTTCCTCCGTGCTGTGTTCCCTCAGGCCTGTGAGCTACCCAGAGAACCACTACAGCTTGTCTCCTGCAGGGGGCGAAAGACTGCTGCCCTACAGAAACCCCTCAGCCAGCTTCTCCTCGCCCTCCTCAGGCCTGGTAGGCCTCTCCACGATAGGGCCACCTGGAATCACACCAGGGCCCTTTGTACGCTACAAACCTTCACTCGACAAGTGTGTGTATGTGGCCTTTTTGTTCTCCAAGCTCTCCTTTGATCTTGATTAAACATGTCTGATATTACTCATAACTACTGTTTTGTGTGCTGGAGACGAATTATATCGGTTCATAGCTGGATAATGTGTAGACGTGTATGAACACACTGTCTCCTCGAGGAAGAATCTTTTGTGTGGGAGGCTCTTCCTGACAGTGCGGAGGTTGATAACATCTCGCCCAACCTGAGAAACGTGTTTTATTCAGCAGCCGTCAGAACACAAAAGAGAAACTGAAAATCTCAGCTCAAACAGAATATTTTGGGATAATTTGGGGGTTTATTTTAGTGCGTCATTTTTAATTTAATCCTCTATGTGTGCAATGTGTTTTAGTAAAGCCTATAGTATGAAGAGATCTGATTTACCCAAATGTGTAATAATATAATAAATCATTAGCATACAATAGCATGAATGTATTAATCACATAACCCTTCCCCTCTTCTCCTGTGATCTGTCTGTAGATATGGAACAGGACAGCGCCCCCTGCTGCCCTACGAGCCCCATCTCAGCGTGGACATCACGTCCAGCGGAGAGTCTTCCTCAGGCTTCACCAGTCAGGAGAGCACCATGGAGCGCTGCAAAACGGGTACATCATCATCCTCAAAAAACTACAAGCCCCTGTTCTTAAGATAACTGTGGATCATGTCATTTACTATCTGAATGATGGCTATAATCAATGTTTTATTTAAACAACGAATCATATGACTACTTACCACCTGATTCTGCACTTCGCCTCAGATGTAAAGAGATTTTAGCGTTTTTCAGCTCAATATTTTTGACTTGATTCACTCTCACCGCTCTGATTGTATCATTTTCAGAGAAAAAAAGCTCTAAAAACTCGATGTACACGATCTGCTCAGCACCAATCTGCAGACAGACTAGCTGGTGAAACATAATGGAGCATTTAGCAGCTTAAGAGCCAGATGTTTCCCTCGGGAGTTGGTGGAGACTAAAATAGAGCTATAATTGAGTGAATATTGGACTTACATTCATTAGGTGGACAGAAGCATGACTCCAATTACACGCTAATAAACGCGAATCTACTGGATGTGTAAATAATCAACTGCTGACATGTTCATCATATCTTTTAAAAATTGATAATAAGTCAGTTTTGTGTTTTCAGCTTGTTTCTGCTGTAAAATGAGTCACTTTAAATGAGTCACAGGTTTAAAGATATTTTTCTAGCTAGAGCCATGATTCTGTTGATTCAGAGTGTGTATGTTGCACAGTAGAGTCGAGATAGCTGCGTGTGATTCTGAGCGTTGGTGAGTTGGGGGAGGACTGTTTAAATGTGCTATAAGCATTTAATCCTCTTTGCCAACCATAGAGGTTTGGTGTAATTTGTTTTAATCCTGCGAGTGTCTGTGTGTGTTTTCTGTCTAGAACCCCTCTGGCACGTCCCAGTGTCATCATCTCGGGGGCCAGGTGGCGGAGGGGGGCAAAGGAGACTAACCAGACAGGATGTCCCAGGGAAAGACTCCCCGAACAGACACTCGAAGGTCAGACTCTGCTCACCAATCACTGCGTCTCATTTGTTCATCTGTCACCTTCTTTGCTTCATTGCCTCTCTGACTGTTGTCCTCGTGTCCTCCGCAGGGCGACACTCAGTACTCCAGCCACTCGAGCAGCAACACCTTGTCCAGTAACGCCTCCAGCAGCCACAGCGACGAGCGCTGGTTCGACGGAGGCACTGGAGGAGAACGAGGGGGCGGGGGTTGCCTCAGTGACCCAGCTGACCCTGACCCCGACCTTCTCAACAAAGGGGGGTCCAATGACAGTGGCATTGACGCCCCGACCCACTACAACAACAACAACACTCGCCACGGAAACATTCCCAACAGCCAATCCCACAAGCCTGTGCACTGCTCCGCCACCTACAGCGGCATCCAGGAGCTGTCCGTCGGAAGGAGCAGCGGCGGGGGAGAAGCGAGGAGACGAGAGTCATCACCCATCATACCGGCCGCAGCCAATCAGAACAAAGGATACCGGACGAGGACATTCCCGCCTCCTGGCTCCAGCGCTGATAAAATGGATGCTTTTAAACCGAGGTAATAGACCGACTCACTGATGAGATCCATCTTTTATGGCACCTTTTATGAAGCTAATATCCTCTTAACATTAACCTCAACAAACAACGAGGCAGACAAAGCCCAAGCGTATGCTGCTTCTTTTTGTATAATGCTACTTCGCTTAATGGAGAAAATGTTTATTCAGCAATAACTCAAAACTTCTAACAAGTCTGTAAATTTAGCAAGTTAATGAACCACCAAGCAGCAATCATGTAACCATCACTAACCTTTTAAAATGAGTTTAATATATGGAAATGTGATCGTTAATGTATGAAGGATGCATTAAGGATTATAGCCGACTGATCCTTGTGCAACACGCAGATCATCGTGTAAGCTTTTATGCTGCTGGACGCATCATAAATGCAAACAGTCATTAAAAACATACACAACGTTTAAACCCCTCTGTGATGGATTAAAAGATGCCATCAACCCTGAAACGCTTCAGTCTGAGTCTGTGCTTTTAGTTTGTAGCATGATAAGTAGTTGATAGATGATGGTATTGTACTGTAGTTGCATCCCATAACTCTAAACTGCTGTTTACTGTTGCTGTTGAAATATCAATTATACTATCTGCCGTGTAATAGTGTCACTAAATAGACGACAGCACCTGGAAGTTAACTGCACACTTGTTTTCATTTTCTGATCAATGAAGAGGAGGAAAGGAAAACGTATAATAGCAGAACAATACCTGCCATCAGAGTAACACCTAAGAAGTGCAGTGAAAGAAACTCAATTAACCACCTGTGAGCAAAAACAACTAGATCATTATTTATAAGGTTACTGTGCTCTAATAATTTCTTTAGTAAGTTTAAAGTTTATGGTTGCCTTGTTTACCAGTCAATAACATGATAATTATTTTCCTTCTTGAAGACCTCCAGAGATATTTTAAGTCATGTAAAGATGTTCTGCTTGGAATAATTGTTTTTGATATGTTCGCGAAAAGTTTAAATGCTGTGTTAAAAATACTTATTATACTTATAAATACTTATTAATTATTTTTATTCCTCCCTAATTGGAAAATCAAGAATCTCTGAATATGCAAATATTGTTAATTTCAAAAGTTTAACTACTGGATGGAAAACATCAAGTCCATCAGTGCTTGTTCACTTGTGTAAATTATATATTGGACTGGGACCGACTTCTTAGATGTAATAACACAACATCATCACACATTTTAAACTGGGACTTGAGCACAGAGAAACGTTTCCCCGTCAGCTGACGGATGAGAAATCATTCTGCACAGTGAAGCTGAAACAATTTAATGATCCTGCAAAGAGGCACAAACATTGTTAATCTGAGTTTAAAGCTTTATGCTGGTGTATCTTTTACACTCTGAGCTACATATCTCATTCTTTAAGATTAATTGTACTTTACATGGTGATGCGTCAAAAGCTTTCTGTGACATAATGTGTCGAGATGATGTGTGGATGTATCTGAATTTAAACAACAAGTAGCTGTTCACTTTCTGTTTGCATCATTACTTCATCTATTTTAGCAGCGTTGAAAGTGAAAGCCAAACACAGCGAGCTTCACCATGTCTAACTGTGTTTGATGCATTTCAATGAATGAATCACTTATACATCTGTTTGTCCTCTCAGGGCCTACACACCACAGGGTTACAAGACACCGACGACAGAAAAAGCCCGGCATGTCCGAGCCTCTATGACAACGCCCACTTCAGCTCTGTCCAGCTCCGCCCCCAAAGCCTTATACGGAAAGAGCCGACAAACTGCCTGGCAGCCCGAAGACCCCAGCCCATCACCTTCAAACACGACCACGACATCCAGCTCCGACAGCAGCAGCAGCAGCAAGAAGTAAGTTAACGGCAGAGAGCTTAAAAAGGTCGGCGTCCATTTAACCGCCGCTCTGCCTGGACAGAAACATTATCCGACTTATTTAGTTTATCGTCTCCAATATTGTGGTGCGATGAGTTTACTGCCTCTGTACGTGGAATGTCATAAATCTTTAAATGAAATTGGTTTTATCGAGCACACTTTTCAACGAGCATCTAAAAATCTAAGAATAGTTGAAATGTTTGTGTCTTTCACTGCTTGCAAGAAAAACTCAATTCTCTAAAAGAAGCAACTAAAATGCTGACGGGGCTGGAGGAGTAAAAGCTTCAGACGCATGCCATTAATAAAACATGTGATTTTTTTTTTGTGTTTTGCTCATGTCTTCTGTCTCCAGGCAGGTGGATGCGAATTCAAAGAACGTGTTTGGACAGCCTCGACTCCGAGCATCACTGAGGGACCTTCGCTCTCCACGGCGAACCTACAAGAGCACCATTGAAGACGACTTGAAGAAACTGATCATCATGGACAACCCCGGAGAGGCACCGCAAAGAGATCCAGTGAGTAACGCAACGCTTGAAGACGATGGCGTTATGCTTCAGTTAACAGTCTTGCTTTGATGAAATTGCACAACACAGCTCTGATCTCTCTCGTCTCTCTCGCTTCAGTCTCCCAGACGCACCTTGCAGCGCACTTTTTCAGATGAGTCTCTGTGCAGCGGGCGCAAGGACGCCAGCTTTGCTAACTCTGAGAACCAGTCCACCCCCATGGATGTGCTTTTCACCTGTACGCTGCCCACACGCAGACACGCCGTCTCCTCCAACCACATGCAGGGCAAGAAGGGTGAGTTTAAACCGCAGCGCTGCTGTTCTGTGTTTTCAGTGTTGAATGTTCACTGCTGAGTTCAGATTAGCTGCCAAGTTTCATAAGGAGCTCAGTAGTGAAAGCAGTCTCTTGAGGATTGTTATGAACATGTTTGTTTTGCTTTCATAACTCCTACTACCTCGAGGATGCAATCATTCAGAGGTTTGTTTTACTCACTGTTCTCTTCTCTTGTCCCTCAGTGCCTCTGTCTGCGTCAGAGCTGTCCCTTACAGAAGTGAGGGACAAAGTTCCCCCCCTGAGGAGGCTGGATCCCGGGCTCATGCCCCTCCCTGACACAGCCTGTGGACTGGAGTGGTCCAGCCTGGTCAACGCTGCTAAAGTCTACGAAGGTAAGAGTAGAGATGCTGCAGGAGAGGATCAGTGTGTTTTAAACTTTTCAAACCTGCAGTTGGTTTGGTTTGGTCCAAATCAGTGGATTCAAATTCGTTTGGCTTCTTTTCACACACAAAAAAATTCAATTGAGTCAATATGCATAACTAAAAGCTACATGATTGGTCAGATATGTCTACGGCAGGGGGCAAAAACATAAACAGGAAGAGGGTCCTATGTGCTCAAATATCTAGAAGGCAACTTTGATGCTACTCCAGGTTGGATCTCAGTTCATTCTCTACTGAGCTGCAAGAAACTGTTGAAACTGTTACTCAGTGCAAATTTCCAGAGAACGCTTTGTAATCGGCTCAGATCATTCCCATCACAAACAAACTGCTCCAGTGCTTGTTTATTATCAGACTGAGACCACTTCCTGTAAAGGTTTTGTTTTGGTCTGCACTGCACAGTTCAACTGCTGTGTTCACATCTGCCCAAATGAATCTCATCAAGGGCTAAAACAAACCAGAGTCCAGTTCAACCAGACTAAATAAGGCAGGTTTGAAAACACCCTGAGACTCTAAATGTAAAACTGAATCTTTGTGTTATTAATTCATACCAGTTTGGGGGGATTTGTGTATTTCTGTCACAGTTTGGACTGAAAATTCTGTACGTAGCAGCTCAGGCGAGGCTTTTTTGATTTAAAGAAATAAAGTTTTTGAATTTAATTAACCAGTTTAAAAATCCTAAATCCCGGTGTGTGTGTGTGTGTGTGTGTGTGTGTGTGTGTGTGTGTGTGTGTGTGTGTGTGTGTGTGTGTGTGTGTGTGTGTGTGTGTGTGTGTGTGTGTGTGTGATGTGTCATCTGGATGCCGGAGGGGGGGGGTCTTCTTGGCTTTCCTCTGACACATGACACTCCTGAGAAAGAAAGGTGTGTGTGTGTGTGTGTGTGTGTATCTGCACGGATCAGCTGCTCTGCTTCCCAGCCGCTGCTTCTGTTCTGGGTCTCTCTGCCATCCCTCTTGTCCTCTGCCACCCATCACAGGCCAACACTTGATCCCTGGCCTCACCTGCTGCCAGGTCGGCCTGTGTCGAGGAATGATTGTGTCGTGTATCTCATGGGGCGTTAGAGGGAAAGAAAGAGTCGTTCATTCGCCTTCTTGACAGTGAGATCGTGTGTCTCTGTTACAGCACAAAGAGCGGTTTCCCTCTTCTCGCTGACTGAGTCACAGGGTGGAGGTCCGGACATGAGACCGGTCATCAGTCCTGTCCAGTTCCCCACTCCGCAGACGCCACGAACCACACCGACCTTCAGCGGGTACGTCAACCTCACCGCGACATACACAACATACAGAAGCAAGTTTGTACATAAACAGTATTTGTGGTGAAGTTGTGCAACTAAAAAGAAGATGAGGAATTCAACTCCTCTAAGTATTTATGTTGCTGTCCTGCTGGAAACTTTGTCACTGCTGCCACCTGGTGGTAACTCCCTGAACCCTCGGGTTGTTTACTCCTCTGTGATTCTCATTTCAGTTGGATGTTGGAGTTGTTGAACCAGTTTCTGTGTTGCCAGTAGGGATATTTATTCTGTCCTGATAGTGAGCAGAACACTAAGAAATTATTGCCTTTGTTTTTTAGGAAGTTCAAGCACTTCTGATTAATAAACATGAACACACACCAGTAAAACCTGTCCTTTTAACTTACATAACCAGTGCAGAAGTGGGTGTGTTTATGTCTGTCAAGATGTTTTAATAACCAGCTTTATGCAACCTAACATGCTGTTTGTGTTGACAGTGACGAGGTGCCCAACGATTTGTCGGGACGTCTCTACCACCTGGAGGTGATGTTAAAACAGCTCAACACTGATCTGGAGAGGGTGAGAATCTTTCAAAAATTTTTTGCTTTTATTAAACAGTTAAAAGTAGAAAGTAATGTTGTAAGCACTCATGAGGGAACTACTTTCTTCATTGTTTTATATTATTACTGTTGCACTGTAATAAATAGTTGTAATAAAATATAGTAATTTAAAGGAATTGTTCGACAGTTTAATAAGAAGCTTGATAAAACTTTAATTTCTGTACAATACACATAAAGCTACAGTCATGTTAGGTTTAGGATATGTTTAGCTTAGCATAAAGAATGAAAACGGGGAGAAAGCAGCAAGTCTGGCTCAGTCCAAAGGTCACAAAACCCGCCTACCAACACCTCTAAAGCTCACTAGTTAACACATTATATATTGTTTGTTAAATCTATATGAAAACCAGGTTATAAAAACAACAATTAATGGTTTTATTGGTTTTATTGTCAGACTAGCTGTTTCCAGTCTTAATGGTAAGCTAACTGGTTGCTAGTTGTAGCTTCAAAGTTAGCGATAGCATCAACGGGATCAATCTTCTCATCTAACTCTCAGCAAGAAAAAGAATAAAATTATTCCTTAAAATGTGGAACTATTCTTTTAAAAACAGTGATAATAATAGATCCAGTCACACTGAACTGAACTGTCAACATTTCTTTCTCTTTTTTCTCCTTATTGTTTTTCTTTGACACCATCAGGAGAAGCAGGACAAGGTGGTGCTGCTCGCCGAGATGGCCAACCTGAGAGAGAACAACCAGCGCCTGCAGGAGGAGAGCCTAACAGCCAGCGAGCAGCTACGCAAGTTCAGCATGCTTTTTACCAACATCAACAAGACAGGAAGTGACCATGAGGCGCGATCCATAACCCCCGAAAGTCAGTCAAAGAGGGAGTGATCGGCACCTGCAGAAGAAGGAGAAGAGTATGTGATTCAGGACAGAGGGAGATGGGAGTGTGAGAGAAATATCCTTTTTAGCGCTGCCTGCTCAGTACCCATGATTCCTTGCACACATACACACACAGGGGCAGCCGAGGTCACCATGATGTCACCTCACTCAGCTTCCACTGGAGACCGCCTTAAACTGGAGAAAGCCAGAAAAACACTTTTCTTTTTTTCTTTTTTTTTGAATCACTCCCAGCAGAAAGTCTCGCCCGGCGTTTTCTTCTCTCAGCCTGCAAACAGACCAGGAGCAGAGAGCCTCCCTCTCTTTTTCTCTGAGCCTGTTTATTTTTATAAACTGAACTCTTATATATATATATATATATATACTTGTCATATACATATATATATATATATATATATAAATAAATAAATTCATAACGCTACTATGCTTAGAGGAGCGAGTAGGAGTGGAGACTGTTTTACATCACCTGGAGAGGCCTAATACTGTTCCTGCAGCGAATCAGCCAAAAAAAGAAAGGAAAAAAAAAAAAAAAGACTCATTACAACAGACTGCATCTCCCAGAATGCACTAGAAGTAATGGAGGCTCTACAGACATGGCACTGTAGATAGATGCCTGTGTGGTACAATTCTCATGTATCAATATTATCTATATTGTACTGATATTGTATAACAGTCGTACTAAAGAGGTGTGTGTGTGTGTGTTTGTGTGTGTGTGTAACTGATGGTACAGCGAATACTCAGAAGCATTATCGCACAACAGTGTTTGTGCTTGACTAGATGCATTTTATTATCCTTTGTGTGTGTGTGTGTGTGTGAATGTGATGGTGTGTTATGTTTTGACTGAGTGATGAACAAACTAGTTTACTGTAATATAAAACTTGCGGGCCGCAATATTTTACTTTCCTCTGTTTACATGGACGAACTGCGGCCCAAAGATGTGAAACAAGCCATCAGCGTGTTGAGAGAGAGTCAGAAACTCAGTGATGTGTGACAGTATCATATCTCTAATGTTAGTTTTTTAGTTTTCACTGTTTTTTCAGCAGTGCTGTATCATCTCAGATCTGAACTTACTGAATAATTATTTTAATCCCTCACTCGTTTTCACTGTACATCTTCAAAATTAATCATTTTTCTAATATTGAAAGAAATCGTTTGACATTTTTTTGAGAAATAACTTTTTCACCTTCTGGTGCAGTTTTATTACTGTTTACAGTAAAAAAAAAAAAAAAGAAAAAAAAAGTAAAAATACCTAATTACAAGTAAAACTCCTACAAAGTGTCAGAAGATGAATCTGAGGGGACGTGAGATGATTAATAGAAGAGGAAAGAAGAAAAAACAAACTTCTGATACACTTCACTGGTCACTTTCTTCAGTTTTGTTGCTGAATTATTCTGTTTTAAACTAATTTGTGGAGGAAATAATAATAAATTGTGCTGCTTGTTCCACTTTGGACTGTTGACCTGACCTCAGGTCACTGTACTAAACATTTAGATATTAAAATGAGATATAATGTGTGAACTAGTGAGCTTTAAAGGTGGATTTTGTTACTTTTAGACAGAACCAGGCTTGTCGTCTTCAAGCTAAATAAGCGCATTTTCCACAAAAATGTCAAACTTTTCCTTTTATGTCTTTGCATACTAATCAATATGAAGCTGTGTCTCCAGTAATTTGTGCTTGTAGAAAACAAAAAAAAATTTACTGTAACATGAAACTCACTCGACAACACTGAAGCTCCTTCATGTCAGAACCACTCTGTGTGCGTGCGTGCGTGCGTGCGTGCGTGCGTGTGTGTGTGTGTGTGTGTGTATGTATTTGTATTTGTATTTGTCCCAATGTTCTGTGATAACCCAAATGAACACAAAAGACACTATTTATACTGTTAGCTTGCTCAACAATATTGTCTACTATATCTATTTTTCATACAGAAAACTGTGTGTCTGTGATGTTTTTTTTTTGTTTTGTTTTTTTGTTTTTGTTTTGTTTTTTGGATGCTGGTACTGAACGGATGATAACATCCCCCCCACCCACCCGCTGCGGAGTCTCTGTGAGGATGTTTCTTATCTTACAACTTCCTGTATCAATATATTTGCTGATGACATTGTACTGAATTATCATCTCCTGCTCCGCTCCGCTCCGCTCTCCGTGGAACAGCTCCCATCGGGACGTTTCTTCCCTGATCTGACTGGAAACTGTTTTGAATTTTTCCAACTCGCTCAGGTTCCTCAAAGATGCTGTTCATGACACTAAACCGTGGATTTAGGGGTGGGCGATATGCTGCATCGTACCCTCAGACTATTTTGTCAGACTGTTTGTACCGTCATTGCGATCCCTTTAATATTTCCGGGTGTATTAGATCAGGCAATTGGATTTTTATGATTTTATTTTATTTTTTTTATTTTGCACCCAAGTGATAAAGTACTGTGATTTATATGGATTTGCTGGATTAGACAAAAGAACACTTTCCTGACTCATTATTTTGTCTATAAATTGATTTTTCATGAAGTTTAACAGTTATGACATAGAATAAAACATGCTGTGATGAAAGATTTGACCCCATATCGCCCACTCCTACACTTTTATTTACTGACACAAGAAAGATGACTCGGAGCTGCACCTCCTCCTCCTCCTTCTTCTTCTTCTTCTTCTGCAGCCAGTTATAAAGGTTCACGTTCAGCTTGAGACCAGTAATGTTTTTTACCTAAACCTGACTGGACGTTTTAGTGATTCAGGACTCCTGACTTCTGTTTTTGGATATTTAAAGTCTCCATGTGACACACTCCTGTTGTTCCTCCAGTAGGAAAATCCTTAATTCATGCAGCTTCGCTGTGACGTTCTTATCTGCAAGTCTTAATCTTTAGTTTTGCTTATGTAAAAGGGGCAAGGTTTCTTTTTTTAATATATACATTTTGTTTTCATGCATAATTTTAAGCTATTTATAGCATAAACCATGATCCATGTTGAACAAATCAATAATGCATTGAGGTTAATATTGTATAACTAGTTTGTTTCTTTGTTTTGTTTTTTTTAGATGTTAAATATTTTGATAATTTATTTTTTAACACATCAGCCACTGTTGCAGACAGCAGTGAAGATAAGAGGGTACTGTTGTTTTTATGTGTATGCTGTTTTATTTCCAATCTGTGTACAAAACTGATTTATATGATTCTTTCTTTGTTTTTTTTTCTATTTTCATTTTTCCGCTCTTTGCACCGCGCATAGACAAAAACCTTTGGTTCAACATTGTTTTGTTTTGGGTTGTAATAATAAGTGTACATTCAAAAGTGTAAATTATGTTTTCGTTATTTTATAAAAAATGTATTAAAAATAACTATCAGAACTGTGGCTGTTTTTCATTCTTTTACCTTGTCGCTCTGAAGTTACACAAGTGATAGTAAACTACGGCTGCAACCAATCAAAAACTGATATTTTTACATTTAATTATTTTGTGTATAAATGATCAGAGTACATAATTCCCATTATCCCATTATTTTCATTATCACTTATTTTCTCCATTAATCTACTAGTTGTTTGGTCTATAAAATGTCAGAAAAGGGTGAAATATGTTAATCAGTTTCTCAAAGCCTGAGATGATATCCTCAAATGTCTTATTTTATCTCAGCCAACAGTCCACAACACAAAGATACTCAACTTACTATCATAGAAAAATAAAGAAATTATTCTCAGAATAGTTGGTGATTGATTTAATAATAAGACTAACCAATTAATCAACTAATCATTGACATAGTCGACAATAGTTGACTGCTTGTCTCAGTACTTTTGGGGGGGAAAGTGCATCACTCACACTACAGACTTTTTAAAAAATTCCAATAATTGATTAATCTATTTCATTTTTAGAGTAAAAGTAACATTTGATGGTTCCAGGTTCTTAAATGTGATAATTTTAATATTTTGGGCAAAGTTTTGGACAAATTAAGACATTTGACGATGTCACCTCTGAAATATTGAGATCGGAATTTGTTTTTATTTTATGTGTAGCCTGTAGCCCAAACAATTAATCACAAAGTGATCAGATAAGATAATGAAATAATTTTAAATGAAGGCGACACAAACACAAACAACTTGCCTATAAAACATTTTATTTTGTATTATAAAGCCATTTACAATATAAAGTACTAAATAGTCATTAAAATAATTCTGTACATTCAGTTTCAAACTGCACATGAAAGTAGTTAAGCTACTTAGCTTCGGATGATGTGCCTAACTACCATAAATCACCAGAATTCATTCAAGTTTTCTTGAATGAATTTTGTTCCAGAGCAGGTTAACTTCACAGGATCAGATCACAACCTGTCAACACTCGGACCACTGGACAATCAGATCACTGAAAAAAAATAAATAAATAATAAAAAAAAAATATATATATATATATATGTCAGTGGAAACAACAAACAGAGAGATTGATTACAACACTAAACACATAGTGGTGATTTTTAGCTGCTAGTTTATTTATGCAGCTCAGAATAACATGAGACAACTGTGGGATGATAACTAGAAATAAAAATGAAAGATTGTCTTTTATCAGAAAAATAATCAACACTGTTAATTGGCTCCATGATTATAAACACAACAGTTCAGTCAAATACTCATCAGTCAATTACTACTTTCCCACTCTTTGCTTCAGTAGCAGAAACAGTCTGGCATTACTTTTAGGTTTCTTCTTTTATGTGATATATTCAGATGGTTTCTTCATCATCCAACTAAATAGCCAAAAAATACTCTTAATATGTGGAATTATTGCTGTTGTATGATGTCATTTACATTGCACTTCACTGAATATGATTTTTTTTTTCTGTCTCTTAAACAGTAGTTTTCTACAGGTACTTGTTATCACTGTTTCATCTTATATCAAGACATACTTCATTTCAATCAATTACAAACTATGACCAAATGGATCCATCCCACAGAACAATGCTCTCCCTGGATCAAGACTGAACAGCAACATTTCAAAGAACTAGACAGATATTTATCGTCACATTTATCAGCAACTACAGCTCTGACAGCTTGTTGAAAAGCTCACAAAAATCATGCCCCTAACACACACCTTGTAAATACCAAGCGGAAACCTTGGGGGCTGAAAAATGAAGCCAAAGCAGAAGTGAATGTCCACTTGAGGCTGGTTCCAAAAGCAAGTCAATCCCATACACTGTAAATAAATATGGATGTAGTCACTGTGACATTGCGAACTGACGTTTTAAGCCTCGAGCGTAGCGACTTGACCATCACCATCTTGGCCAATGCCGTGTTAGATTTTTGGAGTCAGAAGTGACCATATTTGGACAAGAGGGTTGCACTGACCATAGCGCTAGCTGCTAGCTCTATTAGCATGGTGCATTTACAATATATGGTTAACAGTGATGAACAGTGCTAATGTTGATACTAATTTTCGCTAGCGAAAAACAGGCCTAAAACTGTTCAAACAAAATGTACTCACCAGAAAAGCTGACCATCCGTCTCATTGTTTTTAATTAAAGACCCAGCAAACACTGAAGACTTTTTTTAGGCAACCACAATGTTACAATTACCTTTAGTGAACTGAAAACACATTGTGAAATAGCAGCAGCTACACCTGAACGCAATGGTTACGTTACATAAGCAGCATTGTCGCCATGGTAGCATCTTGTCAATCACAATGTAGCCACGCCCTAAAGTATACACTGCTTTATTGTCTATTTTACTATAAATGAGATCATAATTTATAAAATGGAGATCATGTTGTATTGAAGAAGACTTGACACTATCATTTGAGACCATAAACTCATTAGGAAAGAGTTTTCTGAGGTAATAAATCAAGAGAGAAGTAGGGTCATTTTCTCATAGACTTCCATACAATCGGACTTCTTTTTGCAGCCAGTGGATTCACCCCCTGATGGCCATTAGATATAATGCAGGTTTTTGGCACTTCTTTGACCCACCTCAGCTCCACCTCTTTGCCCATTTTGGATTAGCCAGAGTTAGACAGAGTCAGGTACTGCTTAGATGGTGACGGCTGGAGCCAGCCACTTTGAGCTTCAAAACTGCTCTTAAGAAACCAATGGGTGGCGTCATGGTGGCTAAATCCATATTTTTTCCAGTCTACGGATTTCCTTCAAGACAAAAATCTGTACAACACTTCTGGAAAGAAATCTGTCCTTCATAGTGAACTGCCCATCTCTCTGCTTGTTAGGAGAATAATCTTTGGTTACACTCCCCAACCACAATATAAAAACAGTACTCATCGCTCTTACTGTCACCAAGAAGACCGTCCTCCTCAACTGGAAAAGCAGAAAACTAAATATCTCAGTATGGATAGACCTCTTCAGAGAACAGGGTTGCCTTTTCTAATGTCCATACTACCATCTCAGCAGTTTTGGTGGTGTTGAGCTGCGGGTTGTTGGCTGTACACCAGGATTCCTCCCTGTAGGACGTCTCGTTGGCCGTCTGGATGAATGGACCGTGTCAATGGTGTTGCGCTCTCTGATATCCTGCTCTGAGGGTTTAGTGTCTGTCTGCGCCATCCTCACATTCTCCTTGTTCATTGTGAACAGGATGGGGTTGGCAGCAGGCTTCGTCTGCAGGTAGTACATCCCTGTCTTTAAACCCTGTAGAGAAGAAGAACCATAATTCACACATGTATGTTGGATCACAGCAGTCGGCTCCGATTCATTCTGCTGGTCTCACTTACTTGTTTCCAGCCGTAGAAGTGCATGCTGGTCAGTTTGCCATAGTTTGGCTCTGCGATGTGGATGTTCAGGGACTGACTTTGGTCGATGAAGGCACCACGGTCGGCGGCCATCTTGAGAACCGTCTTCTGGGAGATTTCCCACACGGTTTTATACAGCTGCTTCAGATCATCTGGAATCTTCTCAATTTTCTGTAGAAAAAAAAAGAAATGTTAAGCATTTTATTTACCGTTTAAATTTGAACAGTCACAATACCAGGGTTGAAACTGTCAATCAACAGAAAATTGAGCAGCAACTTTTATTGCAAAATTGTCTGGTTCCCACTATTGAAATGTGAGGATTTGCTGCTTTTCTTTGTCTTATATGACAATAAGCTGAATATTTTGATGTTTTAGACCATTGGGCCGATAGCACAATAGTTACAAACTGAACCAACTGTATTTATAAACATTACGTTTTTCTGATCAAAATAAAGTCAAGCTGTGGTATTTATTTTTTCATGCAGTGCCTTTAAACTTATCCTTCCATACAAAATAATAAAATCATCTTGATAATAACTATCTGGTGATATGTGACCTTTGAAATGGAAGATTGATTACCTGAATGGAGCCATTGTGAGCGAGCAGCTGGTTCTTCATCTCCTCACTCCACAGTCCTCTCTCAGTCAAGTCTTTGAGCAGATGAGGATTGACGATCTGGAACTCTCTGGAGAGGACTCTGCGGGTGTAGATGTTGCTGGTGTAGGGCTCAAAAGACTCGTTGTTGCCCAGGATCTCTGCGGTGGAGGCCGTCGGCATCAGGGCCAGCAGCAGACTGTTCCTGACGCCATGTTTAGTGATCTTCTCCTTCAGCAGCTTCCAGTCCCACAGGTCTGTCGGTGTCTTCTCCCACATGTCATACTGGAGGATGCCCTTGCTGACAGGAGAGCCCGGGTACGTTTCGTAGGCGCCGTGCTTAGCGGCCAGATCACAACTCGCCTCCAGGGAAGCGTAATAAATGGTCTCAAAGATCTGGATGTTGAGCAGCTGAGCCTCAGGGCTTTCAAAGGGGTAATGCATCAGGATGAAGGCATCCGCCAGTCCTTGGACACCGATCCCGATCGGCCTGTGACGCTCGGACTTCTCAGCTTCAGGCACTGGGTAGATGTTGATGTTGATGATCTTGTTCAGGTTTTTCACGATTACTTTGGTGACAGAGGCCAGTTTCTTAAAGTCAAAAGTCCGCTCAGGGGTGACATACATGTTGAGAGCAATGGATGCCAGATTACAGACCGCCACCTCGTCGTGGCTGGTGTATTCAATGATCTCCGTGCAGAGGTTGCTGCATTTGATGGTTCCCAGATTCTGCTGGTTGCTCTTCCTGTTGCAGGCATCTTTGTACAACATGTATGGCATACCGGTTTCTGTCTGGGACTCAGTAATGGCATGCCACAGCTTCCGAGCCTTCACCACATGCCTGACTCTGCCCTCCTTCTCATATTTGGTGTAGAGTGCCTCAAACTCCTCCCCCCAGCACTCGTCCAGCCTGGGAGCCTCGTTCGGACACATCAGAGACCAGTCTTGGTCGCTTTCCACTCTCTTCATGAAAAGGTCGGGGATCCACAAGGCATAGGAAAGGTCTCTGGCTCCTTGCTCCTCCTTCCCTGTGTTCTTCTTCAGCTCCAAGAACTTAAACACATCAAAGTGCCATGGCTCCAGGTACATGGTGAAGGCTCCGGGTCCCTTATTGATTCCCTGGTCAACATAACATGCTGTATGGTTGTAAAGCTTCAGCATGGGGACTAGCCCATTGGAGTTCCCATTAGTGCCGGCGATGTAGCTCCCGGTTGATCTGACTCTGCTGACAGCCATGCCGATTCCTCCGGCTGACTTGGAGATAAGGCTGCATTGCTTCAGCGTGTCATAAATGCCTTCAATGCTGTCGTCCTTCATGGCGAGCAGGAAGCAACTGGACAGCTGAGGTCTGTTGGTTCCAGCGTTGAAGAGAGTTGGGGAGGCGTGGGTGAACCACTTCTCTGACAGAAGGTTGTAGGTCTCGATTGCTTCATCAATATTTTTTCCATGGATTCCAACAGCCACTCTCATGAGCATGTGCTGCGGCCGCTCGGCCACTTTGCCGTTGATCTTCAACAGGTAGGACCGCTCCAGAGTCTTGAAGCCAAAGAAGTTGTAAGAGAAATCTCTGTTGTAGATGATGGCGGAGTTGAGGCTGTCTTTGTTCTTGAGAACAATGTTGAGCGTCTCCTTGGAGATCATGGGGGAATGGCGTTTATTCAAGGGGTTGACATAGTTGTACAGATCCTCCATCACGTCACTGAACACCTTCTTGGTCTCCTTGTGGAGATTTGAGACAGCGATCCGTGCAGCAAGGATGGCATAGTCGGGGTGTTTGGTTGTGAGCGTGGCAGCGATCTCTGCTGCCAGAGTGTCGAGCTCCATGGTGGTGACGGTGCTGTGCAAACCCTGGATCACCTTCATTGTAATCTGGGTCGGATCCACAAAGGCGGAGTTCAGCCCGTAGCAGAGCTTCTGGATGTGAGAGGTGATTTTATCGGACATGACACGCTCCTGGCGTCCATCTAAAAAAAGCAAAGACACTTCTCAATTAACCCTACAAAACCAATAAACAACAAAGATGAAAACTAACCATTATTTTTTAATAAATATCAAAAAACTTGTGTTCCATTAAGTTTTCTCCATTTTTTTTAAACACTTTTTTTGTAAAAAGAAATACCACTGGCACCACTGTTGCCTTTACTGCCCACATCTTTTCTAGCCCCTTCTTTCTTAGTATTTATCTTGTGTTCCTTCTTCTTGATGTTGCTGTCGCTTGGGATGGCTACATCCATCCCCACTGCCTTCTTCTCTTGTTTGACAATCAACACGATGTCCGGTTGGTTAGCCATCACCAGCTTGTCAATCTGGATCTGGAAGTCCCACGTGATCTTAGCTTGGTCATTCTCAACCACCTTAGGAGGTGTCTTCCATTCTAACCTTGGGATTTCAAGCCCATACTCAGTGCAGATGTTCCTGTACACTATGCCAGCCACTTGGTTATGGCGTTCCATGTATGCTGTTCCTGCCTGCATCTTACACCCTGCTATTATGTGCTGATCTGTCTCAGGAGCATCTTTGCACAGCCTGCACCTGGGGTCCTGTCTGGTGTGGTAGATCCCCACCTCTATTGATCTTATATTAGGTGCCTGTTCTTGTGCTGCCATGATTAGCACTTCTGTGCTGTCCTTCAGTCCAGCCTTTTCCAGCCACTGGTAGGTTTCTTGATATCAGCCACTTCTTCTATCTGTTGGTGGTACATGGCACTATCTGCGTCATTGGGTTCCTGCTGCCTGAGGTATTCACTTAGCAGTTTGTCTTTGGGAGCCATCTTCTTGTATATTCCTGGATGTTGGTTGTTTCATCCTGGACAGTGGCTCTGATGCTCACCAATCCTCAGCTTCCCTTGTTCCGCTTAGTATACAGTCTCAGGGTGCTGGACTTGGAGGGATGAAACCCTCCATGCCTTGTGAGGAGCTACCTTGCCTTGATATCAGTGGCCTCTATCTCCTCCTTTGGCAAGATTACTATACCAGCGGGATATCTGATGACTGGCATGGCGTATCTTGTTCTTCCCATTCAGCTGACTTTTCAGGACTCACCTTACTCTGTGTACGTATTTGTCTGTGGCTGACTTCCTTGCAGCCTCCTCATTGTTCCTATTCACCCACATGAACCCAAAGTATTTGTAGCTGTCCTGAACATCTGCAATGCTGCCTTCTGGTAGTTCAACCCCCTCATTTCTGACCATCTTCCCTTTTTTCAATACCATCCGACCACACTTATCAAGTCTGAATGACATTCCGATGTCATTGCTGTAAATCCTGGTGAGGTGGATCATATCTCACTCATTCCTGGCATACAGCTTGATGTCATCCATGTAGAGGAGGTGACTGATGGTTGTTCCACTTCGGAACCAGTGGTCATAGCCACTCTTTGATATGATCTGACTGAGGGGGTTCAGGGGATAGTGCATCATCATTTGGGTATATGTCACACTTGACGGTAACTTGCAGAGGTGCAGAGTTGTTTACAGAGTTGAGTTCTTGATGAAAGCTCCTGTTGATCTTGTACATTTCCAAGCATCCCACAACCTCTGCATGTAGCCCCTCTCATCACTTGTACAGTAACATTCCAACAGATCCCTATTCTCTGCTCTACTCCATCTATGTCTTGTTCCAGTAGCCCATTTCTCATCAGGGTGTCTTGGTTCCCCAACACCTGACGTGGACCTTGTTGACCCGGATGGCATCTGAGCCAGTATGACACTCAAGTTTGCAATTTCACTCATGCTGAGAGAGGCTAGTAGCAAGAAGAGCCTTGCCTACTGCCTGGGACGCACTGGATGCGTGAACCTCAGCAGTGTGTGTGTATCACTGAAGTGCTGTGTTTCGCATGCTTGCAGCGTACACACAGGAGGCATGTCTGCCACTGGCAGCCATATCTTTCTATCATGTTCCCTGTCTATTTCTGCTGAGAACCACATGTGTCACACAGAGAAAATAGGCGAGACCACGAATCTCTAGATGACGTGATGCAGCAGCCTCAGGCCATGTGGCTGCTCCAACCTGATAACATGGGCACCAAAATGAAAAGCAATAGGTTCCACGAAGCACATGCATCCAGTGTGTCCCAGGCGTGAGGCTCCACACTGGATATGTTACCCTGCCTTTACCGGGAGTTGTGCTAACCACTGAGCTATCTATCTATGGCTATCCAGGCTAGAGTATATTAGCCATATAGCCAAAGTGTATTTGGTGACTCATTTTAGCATTTTTTATTTTTATTTATCTATCTGAGAGAACAATCCCATCTACAGTTCATTAACTAGTGGACAATCTTCCATGGCTCTACCCCTCCTGTACTTTTTCATTCTGCTATTGTGAGATGGGTCAACTGACAATTACATATGCTCTGCAGAAAAACAGCGAGAGAGAGGTTCTCTGTTATTACATTAGAAGACGCAAACACATATTTTACAAGTACAGACCAGGTACAGAAACTCCTTTTTTTCATTATTGTGTAAATGTTCTCTGACTTTGGTAGTAACAATACATATGTCAGTTAATCTGACATGAAAGTACAATTGCAGTCAACAGTGAGATGAAATGCAGAAACCAAACTAGATTCAAGCTGGTTCTCAATTGCAGGGGTACGAGAACAGGGCACACAAAAGGAATGGTCATACAAAGAATATAAACTACAAGTGATTCAAAAACTCTTAACATTACCAAAACAACTCAAAAAATATAAGCAGCTGGTACCCTCCCACCCCCTATACTCCTTTAGTCAAAGTGAAAAGGGAAAAAAATAAATATAAAAACATAAACTATATAAACAAATAGATGTATATAATATTTAAACATACACCATTGACTAGCTGCCAAGCTTACAATATCATCTATGTGTACACAGATATACAGTAGATATTTCTACTGTTGCAGAGTAAACAGGATTTTGAAATCCACAATCCACCCACATGGAAAAAAAATAGCATATTAAAGAAACTGCACCCTCCTTTAACCTCCAAATTAGTTTACCCAAGAAAGATTAAAATAAGTAATTTGAGCACTTAAAAAGATAAGTATAATGTGTAAGAATTGGCCACTTGATCCAAAGAAATAAGGGGCAGCATCCCCTCCCCCACTGAATCTGTGCTATGTTGTCAAGATATCAAAATGCTACGAAGATATTAGCGGTATCAGCGGTAAATTACTATGGAGCTGCACAGATCAGAAAGTGGTTGTACCATGGAGATAAGTAACCACATGCCTCTAAATAACATGCCCCTAGAGTGCGTATAAATCAAAAAATGTCACAGAACTCACTAATGGTAATACAGCAGTTTTTTTGCCGCACATCATATTTTGACGCTTTTGTAACTTATCTCCATGGTGCAACCACTTTCTGATCTGTGCAGCTCCATAGCAATTTACAACATAGCACACTTGACAACATAGCACAGATTCAGTAGGGGAGGGGATGCTGGACAATTTTTACACATTATACCTTTAAAAAGCCTTCATCAGTGCATGAAAAGATTTTTATTTAATCTCATTAACATTTCCTGCACTTATAACTTCACTGGGGTCCATACTGAAAGACAGGTAGGCCTCTTTTTCCTTTTCTTTTTGTCAGGTCTTTTTCATGCCAACTTTGAAAAAAGCTTATGGCCATAAGCTGACTTTAAATGAAAAAAGACTAGTCCAGAAATTACACTTTAATCGGTTAAACGATTAAAGTCAACGTTCATATAGATATCCATCTATATCCACTACATGCTGGCTAAGTTCAATGCTAATCAGGCTAGCTGTAGCCTGCAGTGTAACTTAACACTGGTTAATTAACATACAGCTACTAGCAAACGTTAATAAAGTGTGTAAGCTTTGTGATATAACAGCTGAGTAGTCACGTCGTAACAACCTGTAAATCAACATTACTGACAGAAAGTCACCACTAAACTAAGATCGCAACAAAAAACGGCTCACCTCTTTTGATCACATGCATGCTAGCAGAGTGTGATGTGGCTCCCGTGGCTCCTGAGAAAGCAGCAGCTCTCTGTCTGTAAATTTAAAGTCTTTTCGTTATCCAAACGCGCAGGTGATTGTCAATTTTCGTGCTGGCGCCAAAGTGCAAATGCCCAAACTCTCGCTGGCACTGTAGGAAGTACGATAGGAAGGCGTTTCCGCCGTTCTCTTTATATATCCATGGTTGCCGCGGTGAGCAGAGATGGACAGCTTAAACCAATCAACAGGAAGAGAACGCGGGACTTAAGGGTAGCGGACCAATCACAGCGTCAAGCTGTGATTTAAAAGGGAAAGAAACAGCTGAAGTCGCTTATTTTTATTATTTTGTTTTTGTATCAGGTGTCCTGATACCTCTAAGTCTAAAAGTCGCTTATTTGATCTTTCCTCGCTCTTCGCATGGATGTATTATATAAGCTCTAATTGTACATCCATGGTCTTCAGTCCTCGTTTGACCGAGGAAACATATTTCCTGGTTTCGTCTCTCCTTGTATGGAGGACTGAGATTGCCAAAATCAAAAATAAATAAATGACTCAATAAATAAATTAATATGCCATTAAATGTATCCCCGTATTAAATGCCCTATTTATTTACTTTCCCATTTAATTTATTCTTGTATTCATTTTAAATGCATTTATCATTTTATGTATTTATTTCTGTATTGATTACCATTTGCATTTGCCCTGTATTTATTTCCCTGAAATTATTTATTTCCGTATTTCCTTTTTACATTTCTTATGTTATTTATAATTCAATGAAGCCAGGACTGTGTGATGCTGACAGCTCTGCCTTCAGGAGCAGCACCGCGCCAAGTGGAGATCAGAGATTCAGTTTACTGCAGACATGAACGGTTCTGGTAAGTCTTTGTTTCTGATGTTTCAACTTCCAAATTGGTCAAAATGTTGGCTTGAATGAGAACTAGCAGATGTGTGTTTATTGTTGTAGGGCAGCATAATTAACCTGTAAAACCAACAGTTAGTAAACATTTATAGTTATTTCAGTTCTCTTTGATCAAGTATGTGAACCTTCAGTGCCACCAGTTGAACAATGATCAGAGTCCCGTCTGCCAGCTGGTGCTGAAGCTCTGCCCACACACACCAAAAACAATCTGGCTCAACCAAATCATCTCAAAACAAAAAGAAAATTATATCAAATATTGAAATGAAACCACCATATCACAAAGTCAATTAGAATTGTATTTGACCCTTAACAGAGAGTACAAGGTGGCAGAATACCTGACCACCGTGACTGATAAAAATCTGAGGAAAACACTGCCAATGTACACACCGAGTGGACACAGCCTGGCCATAGAAACAGGCCATCACAGGCAGAACAGGCCAAGCTGTGTTAAAGAAATTGAGACAGAATCTCACTTATTATATTGTGACAAAGAACTTTAGAAAGGTTTTCTTTGAAAAAATATATTATATATCCTGAATTTATCCACCCCCCTGATCTTCAGAAACTGTACTATTTATGTGGGAAGAAAAGTCAATGTGCAGTAATAGCTGTAAAATATATTAAATCTTGTCATTATCTGAGAGAAACAACCTCTAGTAAATGTTTGTGTGATTACATCCGTAAAAATGCATCCTAATAGTTGTGCCTTAGAAAATTGTGCTGCTGGAGTCACATTAAAGATTTAATTCCTAAAGTAAAAATATCTTTACTGGTTCGAGGTTCTTCAATGTGATAAATTATAAGGTTTTGGACAAATAAAGAAATTTGATGATGTCACCTTGTGCTTTATGTCCTGTAGCCTAAACAATTACATAAATGACCAGATAAGATAATGAAATCAGGATTAGTTTCAGCCCCACAGCATGTTTTTGTTTCCTACATCATTTTAAATGAAGCAGACAACACAATTAAACAATTTGCATATAAAACATTTTATTTTCTATTACAAAGCTATCTTATTTGCAACATAAAATACACTTAAGTACATTTAACTGTTTCTTATTGAATAAGTGAGTTGACAGCACATTTATTTAATAAAAATAATTCTATACATTCAGTTTCAAACTGCACATGAAAGTAGTCAATGAAAAGTGCTCAAGTTTGTTAACGGAAGCACTCGTAAGTAACCTCAGGTCCATCTTCTACAGCCTCAAGTCGTGCAACTACATGACCTTCTAACCAGATGACCTTTAATCTGCGTAAGTGGGGCAATTGTTGAGCGGTGAGACGACACATTTAAGATCCACACATGAGGCATTCGTCTCTGTTCTCCAGAGAACAGACCATGGCAGCCACATTGCGCTCCTTGATTTCCTGCTCTGAGGGTTTAGTTTCCGTCTGTGTCTCCTTCAGCTTCTCCTTGTTCAGGGTGAACTGGATGGGGTTGGCGGCGGGCTTCGTCCGCAGGTAGTACATCCCAGTCTTTAAACCCTGTCAAAAGGAAGAAGAACCACAGTTAACACATGTATGTCGAATCACAGCAGTCGGCTCCGATTCATTCTGCTGGTCTCACTTACTTGTTTCCAGCCGTAGAAGTGCATGCTGGTCAGTTTGCCATAGTTTGGCTCTGCGATGTGGATATTCAGGGACTGACTTTGGTCGATGAAGGCGCCACGGTCAGCGGCCATCTTGAGAACCGTCTTCTGGGAGATTTCCCACACAGTTTTATACAGCTGCTTCAGATCATCTGGAATCCCGTCGATTTCCTGTTCAAGAAAATTAAGCAAAAAAAAAAAAAAAAATTTTTAAAAATTAAGCAGCAGCGAAAAAAAATGACAGAAACCATTTAGATTATTGAAAAGTTATTTGGTCCCACTATTGAAATGTGAAGATTTGCTACTTTTGTCTCATAAGATAAACTGAATATTTTGGACTGTTTCAGTCAACATATTTATAATATACTTTCACTTAAGTTGGTCTGAAACTGGCCCAAGTCCATATTTTTCATGCAATATCTTTAAAGTTACCCATCCACGCAAAATAAAACCATCTTGACAATTAATATTTGGTAATATGTGACATCTATAACAGACGATTGATTACCTGAATGGAGCCATTGTGAGCGATCAGCTGGTTCTTCATCTCCTCACTCCACAGTCCTCTCTCCGTCAAGTCTTTGAGCAGATGAGGATTGACGATCTGGAACTCTCCAGAGAGGACTCTGCGGGTGTAGATGTTGCTGGTGTAGGCCTCGACAGACTCGTTGTTGCCCAGGATCTGTGCGGTGGAAGCAGTTGGCATTGGGGCCAGCAGCAGACTGTTCCTGACACCATGTTTGGCGATCTTCTCCTTCAGCAGCTTCCAGTCCCACAGGTCTGTCGGCGTCTTCTCCCACATGTCGTACTGCAGGATGCCCTTGCTGACAGGGGAGCCTGGGTATGTCTCATAGGCGCCGTGCTCAGCGGCCAGATCACAACTCGCCTCCAGGGAAGCGTAGTAAATTGTCTCAAAGATCTGGATGTTGAGCAGCTGAGCCTCAGGACTTTCAAAGGGGTAACGCATCAGGATGAAGGCATCCGCCAGTCCTTGGACACCAATCCCGATCGGCCTGTGACGCTTGTTGGACTTCTCAGCTTCAGGCACTGGGTAGAAGTTGATGTCGATGATCTTGTTCAGGTTTTTCACGATTACTTTGGTGACAGAGGCCAGTTTTTTAAAGTCAAAAGTCCGCTCAGGGGTGACATACATGTTGAGAGCAATGGATGCCAGATTACAGACCGCCACCTCGTCGTGGCTGGTGTATTCAACGATCTCCGTGCAGAGGTTGCTGCATTTGATGGTTCCCAGATTCTGCTGGTTGCTCTTCCTGTTGCAGGCATCTTTGTACAACATGTATGGTGTACCAGTTTCTGTCTGGGACTCGATAATGGCGTGCCACAGCTGCTGAGCCTTCACCACACGCTTGACGCGACCCTCCTTCTCATATTTGGTGTAGAGCGCCTCAAACTCCTCCCCCCAGCACTCGTCCAGCCCGGGAGCCTCGTTCGGACACATCAGAGACCAGTCTTGGTTGCTTTCCACTCTCTTCATGAAAAGGTCGGGGATCCACAGAGCGTAGAAAAGGTCTCTGGCTCTTTGCTCCTCCTTCCCTGTGTTCTTCTTCAGCTCCAAGAACTCGAAAACATCAAAGTGCCATGGCTCCAGGTACATGGCGAAGGCTCCAGGTCTCTTGTTGCCTCCCTGGTCAACATAACGTGCCGTGTTGTTGTAAACCCTCAGCATGGGGACTAGCCCATTGGAATTGCCGTTGGTGCCGGCGATGTAGCTCCCAGTCGATCTAATGCAGCTAACAGCGACACCAATTCCTCCCGCTGACTTGGAGATGAGGGCGCATTGCTTCAGCGTGTCATAAATGCCTTCAATGCTGTCGTCCTTCATGGCGAGCAGGAAGCAACTGGACAGCTGAGGTCTGTTGGTTCCAGCGTTGAAGAGAGTTGGGGAGGCGTGGGTGAACCACTTCTCTGACAGCAGGTTGTAGGTCTCGATGGCTTCTTCAATGTTTTTTCCATGAATTCCAACAGATACTCTCATGAGCATGTGCTGCGGCCGCTCGGCCACTTTGCCGTTGATCTTCAACAGGTAGGACCGCTCCAGAGTCTTGAAGCCAAAGAAGTTGTAAGAGAAATCTCTGTCGTAAATGATGGCGGAGTTAAGGCGGTCTTTGTTCTCAAGAACAATGTTGAGCGTCTCCTTGGAGATCATGGGGGAATGGCGTTTATTCAAGGGGTTGACATAGTTGTACAGATCCTCCATCACGTCACTGAACACCTTCTTGGTCTCCTTGTGGAGATTTGAGACAGCGATCCGTGCAGCAAGGATGGCATAGTCGGGGTGTTTGGTTGTGAGCGTGGCAGCGATCTCTGCTGCCAGAGTATCGAGCTCCACGGTGGTAACACCACTGTACAAACCCTGGATCACCTTCATCGTAATCTGGGCCGGATCCACAAAGTCAGAGTTCAGCCCGTAGCAGAGCTTCTGGATACGAGAGGTGATTTTATCGAACATGACGCGCTCCTGGCGTCCATCTAAAAAGAAAAACACTTCTAAATTAATCCCCCAAAAACAAAGCAAAAAAAAAAAAACCTTGAATCAATAAAGATGATACTATTAATAAAAGTTTTTCCAGCAGTTAAATCCATATCCTGTTTTTAAATTAAAGAATAGACTCAGTATCATCTGTCTGATACACATATTTTTAAAATATAATATAAAATATAACTGTTTATATATATATATATATATATATATATATATATATATATATATATATATATATATATATATATATATATATATATATATATATATATATATATATATATATATATATATATATATATATCAATAATAATTGGTTAAAAGCAAATGCTTGTATTAAATTGCTGTAAATATTTGTTTTAGTTACAGGCTCTGTAATATTTAATTCAAACACATACATGGTCTTAAAAAGGACATGTGCCAAAATGAACATTCACATGTTTTTCTTGCTGTAATCATTCCTCTGTTCATACTTCCTGTTTAAGAGTGTTTGGGCTCCTGACTGTTTGTTGACTTGAAATATTGTGAACCTATCCTTTAAAAGTTAGCAGTTTTGACATTTTTAATATTAAGTATTGTAGCTTATTGTGACAATCACTTAACTGTTTCTATTAATCCTTTTTTTGATTAAAAAAAAAATCTTCTATGTGGGGGGTCTTGTGTCATTTGTAACTGTGCTGTACTTTCTGAAATACACTTTGAACATAAATGCTTTCAAACTGGATTAATAATAAAACCAAAACAGCCTGTGGTAGTGAACTCAGCTTCTTGCCACTTGGCCAAAAAGTCAAATATAATTGTCAAGACAATTTCCTTTCCAACAATTCATTGGCTTTTTAATTGCTTTCCCCATGTAGTTTGGTACAAGTACAGGACACACACCACAAAGAAAACTGTCATGCAAAGACAGCTAATCAAAACTCTTTATGAAAACAACTCATACAAACAAAAGCAGCCTGTAGCCTAAACACACTTTTACTCAAAGAGGAAAAGGAAAAAAAAAAAAAATACACGATATTAAAAATATATAAACAAAAACCATGGACTGTAGCTTCCAAGCTTACAATATGATTTATATGTACATGCATATTTAGATATGCAGTACATATTTCTACTGTTTCAGAGTAAAGAGGATCTTGAAATCCACCATCTAGTCACCCAGATTTAAAAACAGCAATTAAGGAACCGCACCTTCCTTTAACATACCTATCTGTTTACCAAAGATAGATTAAGAGTAGTTTGAGCTCTTGAACAACTTTTATCAGTGCTCATTAAGTTCATTAAGAATTCCTCTACTCATAACGTCACTGGGGTCCATATTGAGAAGACAGATGGGCCTTTTATAACTTTGCTTTTTCGCGCCAAGTATAACAAAGGATTATGGCTGTAAACACCAACTTCAAATAAAAGACTGCAGAGAATGGTTCAGAAATGACACTTTAATCAGTTCATATGAACATCAAGTAGGGGGTTCTTACACGTTTCAGACACATGCTGGTTAACTTTAAAACGCTAAATCAAGCTAGCGGTTTGCGTTTTTAACTTAAATCCGGTTAACCAGCGGCTTCTAACAAACATTAACTAACCGTGTAAATTTCGGTTTTGTGATAGAACACCTGAGGAGTCAGATTGAAGCAGCACAACCGTTGCTATCACGTCCTAATAACCAGTAAATCAACTTTATTGACAGTAGCACTGAAGCTAATTGAGGCCTTAGTTACACCGCAACATAGCAACGAAAAAGGGCTCACCTCTCTTGATAACATGCATGCTGACAGAGTGTGATGTGGCTCCTGTGTCTCCCGAGAAAACAGCAGCTCTCCAGCTACAAGTTTAACGACTCCTCGATAGCAAAACGTGGGGCTGAACACGAACTCGGTCCTGGCGTCAAAGGAGAAAGCGCGAATGACTCCCGAAACTCCCGCTAACGCTATATTTGTACGGAAGGCGTCATCGCTGGGAGCAGAGACGGACAAGCGCTTAAGCCAATCAGCAGCAAGAGAACGCGGAACTTGACGGCAGCGGACCAATCACAACTGTTTAGAATGTCAACTTCCTCTTCCGCTCATTTTCCCGGACAAAAATCTGGCGGGACATATATGAAAACAGAAAAGTAGGTCAAATAACAAGCTTTGTCATGATGACTCCATATTATCATATATGCAGAAATGTACGTTTTTAAAATACAAAATCTACCAATACTAATCTCCTTCAGCAGATATACGAAGAATGTAAACGGCTTGGAAGAAGAAAATATAACAGAATAAAAAATACATTTTTCTTCCTTGCAAACCAAATTTGATAGAAATGATGAAAGAAACGCTCAAGGGGATGTAATCAGGTCAAGATCTATCTATTGTATCAAAAGATCATCCGCTTCTATAGTAAATTTTTTTGGATTTATTCGACTTGTTCATGTGTTATGTATTCCAAAATTTTGACCAATAAAGATGAAAAAAATAAAAAGATACAATTCATTGTAAACATATGTAACACCTGTGACAAGACAATGATAACTGAAAATGGGGATCAACCATATTGAGGAGCAGGTGAGAAACAGGATAAAATAACAATAAATATCTCTAAGATTCCTCCTGATTACTGTGAGCAGAAGGACTACAGTGCAGTCTGGCCTCTATAACTACCATTTAGGACAAAAAGGTTCTTGGTGTCTTTTCTGGGAATTTGTGTGTTTTAAAAAAACCTGGACAGAGTTTATGTTTGAATAATTAACTGAATACATGAAATAAATTATAAAATGGAATTATATAGAAATCATACTTTTTGATGTCTGGTCACTTTTGTTTTTTTGTTTTTAGTATTTTTAAAGTTCTGGCTGCAGCACATAGATAGGTGTCTACATTATATCTATATGTCATATATGTATATGTAATGACTATATGAATATATTATGACTATATGTAAATATAAACATGTCTATAAAAGGTTTAAATCACTTTGAGGAAATTACTTACATGTCTTAGGTATTTATTTAAGCTTTAAATGCTTCATAGTTGATATATACAGTCTTCACTATGTATTTACCTGTATTGACTCTTTCTGCAGCACCTGATACTCCAGACCAGTAGGTGGTACTGGTTCACCTTCATCAACCATAATAAAAACCATAGAAGAAGTTACGCCATCAACGTCCTGGACTCTGAAGGCGTTAAATTTGTACATTTTTTATTAGGACTGCTGCACCAGAACAGTTAGGGCGAGTTTTGCTGTACTTTTCTTCTTTTGAAGCTGATACCGGATTTTAAAAAATTTGTTTAACGCAGCAGGAAAGAATTGCAGAAGCCAGACACAGATAGATAAATACAATTATTGCTTCTGTGTGAATGAATCTTAAAAGTCATGCCTTTAGAAAACTGTGCAGCAGGAGTCACACTGAAGATCTGGACCACTAAAGACAGACTGTCAGACCCGGAGGATGGGCTGCGATGTTGAAACCGGACCACACACAGCTGCAAGTGTAACAACCGCACCGAAACACCGCTCGTCTCTTCCAGTCCTCCACTTCCTTCCTGTGTGTATTATTTCCCTCCTGCATGCTCCACAAGTCAGTTTGGACACGTAGCTTGTTTAGGAGACGCTACACCTCCAGTCATGTCCAGGTCCAGTCGGCGGTACAAACCTCTGCAGCAGAGCAACGGAAGCGGCTCTTTCCCCGGCTGTGACCGGGTGCGGATGCCCCGGGCCCGCGTACTGCTGCTCTGTCTCCTCGGTGTTCTGGTGCTGGCGGTGGTCCTGGGAGTCTACCTGTCCAACGACACGACCAGCGGACATGTGAACCGCATGCCATTTGTAGATCTGACTAAAGATAGGGTAAGAGGTATCAACAACATATATCAATAACATGTGTGAGCCATGAGTTTGGACATGATGTTTGTCCTTTTTAAATAGTAGAGATATAAATATTCATGCAGGAGTAGATGGTTTTAGATATTTCCCCTCAGCATTTCTTCAGCCACGGTACTTTTGTGTGGGTTTTTTTTGTGTATTTTTATTTTTATTTTTTCATTTCATTTCATTCATTTTTATGTTGGATCCATTAAAGATCAGATCAATAACACTATTTATTCAGCAATTTGCAATCAGTGCTTCTTCCTCCTGATCACATATGTCTCATTTCATCAAGGATGACCTGGTTTGATGTTGTTCATCCATTCCCTCCCTGTTATTTTATACTGTTAATTCTAGTCAACTCCATTTTTATCCATATAATATAGGCTACATGCCAAAAAAAGAAGAAAAAAAAAACACAAATTTTGGAAGGTATTACAATCTTTGCAACATAGGACTAGGGTAAGGTAGGTTTATTCATATAGCACGTTTCAACAGCAAGACAATTCAGAGTGCCTTACATAAAACATAAAAGGCATCAACACAAAAATATAAAAGGAACAAAAGGTAATATAAAAAAGAAATTGAAATACAATTTTAAAAAGGTGTTAAATTTGAAATTAAAAAAGCTAGAATAGAATAAGATAAAACAGGAGAATAAATGCCAGGGCTACAACTAATGATTATTTTCACTCTCATTTAATCTGCTTATTATTTTCTTGATTTATCATTTTGTCCATAAAATGTTGGATAATAATGAAAAATGCCCATCACAGATTCCCAGAGCCCAGGGTGACCCATTCATGTTGCTTATTTTATCTGACTAATAGTCCAAAACTCAAATATATTCAATTTACTGTCTCATATGATGAAGTACAACATCAAATGTCCATGTATGACAAGCTGGAATCTGGATTATTTGGCATTTTTCTTGACTGATCACTGAAACAATTATTTGTTAACTGAATAATCAATTAATGGAGTGATTATTTCAGCTTCTAGCCTTAGAAGAATATAGATCAGAGATGTCAAACACCTGTACAATAAAGACCTGGAAACAGGACAGATTCTTGTTTTTCATTCTTCTCTTCTTCATCACTGTTTTTTTCTCTCTCTTTCAGTTGTCCCACAAACCCAGTAAATGCTCTCCAGCTCAAATCCATCGTCTAGCCTCTCAGGTGGACGGGACTCGGCTGTGGGAGACTCACCTGAGGCCGATCCTAATAGAACGGCTTCCAGGGACACAAGGCAGCCTGGCTGTACAGCAGGTGTGTGTAAATAGCTTCCTCTTCTCTTCACACTCTTTATTTTTGTCTTTCCTCCCTCATCTTTAATCCAACCTTTCTGCTCTAACATCAGCACATCACTTCCACTCTGTCCTCGCTGTCTGCCGGCTGGACCATCGACTTAGACTCCTTCCACTCTCCGACACCTCGTGGGAAAGTCTCGTTCACCAACATTATTGCCACCCTGGACCCTTCAGCTCCACGCAGGCTGCTACTGACCTGCCACTATGATTCTAAGGCCCTGCCTCCAGACCCCAGAGCCCCAGAGAAGGTGTTTCTAGGGGCCAGTGACTCAGCGGTACCCTGCGCTATGATCCTGGAGCTCGCCACTTCTCTGGATGCTCAGCTTAGATCCTTCAAACGGCAGGCACGTGTTTTTGTTACATGTGTATTGGAGCAGATGCTGACAGATTAATTTGTAGAAGTGACAAAGACAAAGTCAGAGATGCTGACATGAGAGAAAAGCTTCTCCTTCCTTTTTTTTCCTTCTTATACCTTCATTTTATCCCTCTGCCTCAGTAGCTGCAGCACAGGGTAGAAACTGCTGACTCCAGCCGCTTGTTTTGTGCGCAGCAGTCATCTGTATATAGCAGTATCTCTCCAGTGGATGTGATTTATGCCGTTAGGAATGTACATGCTGCAACAACATTGCAGAGAGAGAAACCAGTCTCAGTCGCTTCTAGTTAAAAAGTGCATTTTTAATTTGACCCTCTCCTCTCCTCTCCTCTCCTCTCCTCTCCTCTCCTCTCCTCTCCTCTCCTCTCCTTTCCTTTCCTTTTTGTTTTGCCTCCCTAGAAACTTCCAGTGACTCTGCAGCTTGTATTTTTTGATGGAGAGGAGTCGTTTGAAGAATGGACTGCTACAGACTCACTGTACGGCTCCCGTCACCTGGCTGAGCGCATGGCCAACACACCTCACCCTGCTGGCTCCACACACACTTCCATGCTGCAGGCCGTGGTGAGGGAACTCTGTGTGTGTTTCCTGTGTGACACGTTCTGAATTATGTATGAACAGGCTGAATTTAGCAGCCAGTGTAAACACAGCCCCTCTTTAAACTTAACAATAGTCAAGTATTCACCCCTGGTTTTATGCTTCCATGCTTTGTTTTTTTTACATTTCTGCATTATGTAACCTGCTGTAATTTCATGAAAACTTTTTTTTAATAGACATTTCCAGCCACTAACTTCTCTGTTTTGACTGTAAACTGTCTCTCTAGGACCTGTTTGTGCTGCTGGATCTCCTTGGTGGTCCCGATCCACTGATTGCGAATCACTTCGACAACACAGCACGCTGGTTTGATCGTCTGATTGCTGCAGGTAAATACTGGGAAAATGAAGATAAGCTTTTGCATGAATATTTTAAATCGCTTCCTGTCGCGTGCCCTAACTCTGCCATCAACAACTCGTTCTCAGAGAAGAGACTCCATCGACAGGGTCTGCTGACGTCTCACCCCTCAGAGCAGACCTACTTCAGGAAGGATGTGTACCTCGGACCCGTGCAGGACGACCACATCCCCTTCCTTCATAAAGGTGAGGTGATCAGAGCAGTAACCCACTCCAGTAGAGTCCTCCTGACAACATCTGGAGTAATGCAGACAAATCTACATTTATTTATCCATCTATGTCAAACATTATGAATCTAATCCTATTCATTAATAAAAACAATGTAATTCATATATATAGCAGCATTCTGCAGCTAGTCCAGAATGCTGCTGTTTGTTCACTACGCCGGTTAGCTGTTGCAGCTCAGATGCAGTTTTGACGAACAGGGCAGCAAGAGGAAGTGCTCCTTCCCCTTCATGAGCCCACTGTGACTCATTTGGAGTTTCTGTGTTCTGAAGTGAAGATAATAGTCACTGCTCATTTTCCACCACAGGCTGAAAATTCACCTTTACCGAATAAGACGTCAACACCCCATGTCAGCAATAAATATCTCCCCCAAACTAGATGACTAACAAACTAATGTTCACCTGTTATTTTCTGTAGTGGTCCCAGTAATATTTGCTGGTAAAGTGTACTGAAGTATCATATCACATGACATGGTTAAGCTACATTTGAGTCAAAAAAAGGTTATAAATGCAGCTACAACAACAGTACTTTCCACTCATATCTTTAGATGTTTGATTTGAAAGGGAACTTATTTTAATTCTAATTATCTGTTAACTCCCCCTGCTTTCACCTGTTTCACTCTGCATTGACTATTTTGTCAGAGTGATGTTTATTTGGGGTGTTTTAACTGTGCGCTCTCTCAGTGCCTTAATGCACCTTTTTTCTGCCTCTTTACCGGTCGATGATCATGGAGGCTGTGGTTGAAATTGTAAATGAATGTTTTGGGTGCAAATTCAGGAGGCTTTATCTCTGCCTGGTTACGGCAGTTGGAGTCAAATAAAGCACACCAGCAGAGCAGCTGGCCCACACTAAAGTGTTATAACAGCTACATGAGTGTAATGCGGTTGTTCTTTGTTTGTGATGTGAAAACATCAGAGAAATAAAAAGTTTGTGTCCTGGTATTTAGTTCAGTTATAAAATCCAAACACACACCACGAAGCATCTCTCCTGCCTAATTTTTCTATTACAATGTGCTGTGAAACTGTGAAGAGTTTGTCATCATTACTTGCTTCTGCAGGTGTTCCTGTGCTGCATGTCATTGCCACACCCTTCCCACAGTTCTGGCACACACTGGACGACACAGAGGAGAACATGCACCGCCCCACTGTGGAGAACCTGACCAAGATCATGGCTGTGTTCCTGGCAGAGTATCTAGGCTTCTGAACCCAAAACACAAACATTTACAAGTACTGGTGATGCAGCTAGGCCCACTTTTACCCCCGTACTGAATGCCAATGCGGTTTCATCACACCAGTGATGAATAAATTACCAGCCTGGACCCAAATGTGTGAGAAGAACCTGGTAAATGAACTAAATACTGAATATGTATCTATAAACCAGGACACCAGCTGAACTTTACCAAAGACTCGGCCCTGCTGGACGGTCTAGTCTCTGTGTTTTCATCTGATAGATGAGCTAGAGACTGCTATCCAAAGGACTGGGTGTGTGATGTGAATACAGAGAGTCTTAATTAAAATAATATCGTACCAGTTGATGATGATGATGGTACCTGAGGAACAGTTTGAGTCTGTGAATGCAAAAGCACTCTTAATTAATATTTTTGCTTTATTCCTGTGAAGAAAAAAAATAATAGCCTTATACTTTCTTTAGCCCATGAATATGATTGAGATGCACTAATGTCTTCTTAAAGGCAGACTATGTAATCAGTTTTCTGAGGTGGCGTGAACACTGTTTATACAGTGACAATGGTGAATGACAGCTAGTTTATGTGTGAATACGATTTTACCTTCACTTGAGTGAAGATCCTCTTGGCCTTACAACCTGCTGTTATTCATTGCTAGCTGTAGTATGTGGCTACACTGCACATGTTCCAGTGTAATGATATTGGAGTACATTGAATGTTCTTTTACACCATATAAAAGGTGTAATAAAAGTCTGCAATAAAGTTAGAATGGTTTTATTCAGTTTCTGTCAGACTTTGAAGACATTATGGGAAGTAAAAAATGCCCTTTTTTTTTTCTTCCCTTCCCCTTTTATAACATGCTTAAGAACGTTATCTGTATAAATGTGCTGATACCGTGTGGGGATATTGTGTTTTAGGATGAGTGGGAGTCTTTTTTTTTTCCCCAAAGTGTGGACATCACAGATCTTTACAGCACATCTGTGAGCCAGTATGTTGAATTGAATCAAACCATATGATTCTTACTTTTACTGTCTGTCTTGTATGGCACATATCTGTACATGTTCAAGTCATGGTATAATGTCTGCTAAGTCATGTTTTGGTAATAAAATGACTGAAAACCAGAAAATTAACGTTATATTCAAGAAGAAGAAAAACTGAATTACAAACACAACAGAAAAGAAACAACAACCAAATAAAAGAAGTGCTGACTTCGATGAGGCCTTCACACATGTCGTAGAGGAGGTGGTGGGTGACAGAGAGGTGGAGGGCAGTGGTATTGGAGATCTGGGCTTCTTGGAGGTGAAAGGTCATTGTTGGAGGAAGCAACTCCTGACGTTCCTCCAGAGCCAGCTCTTTGGAAACTGAATAAAGAGATGAGGAGCATCAGAAAAATGCACAGTAGTGATGATGTGTTAAACCACATTGTTAAAGGATGGTCACAATTTTTCCAAGTATGTCCTACAACAACAGTCAGGTGCCCAAACAAACATTGACAAATGTTTTTTTTTTGCTGAAATCATTCCTTCTGTTCATACTGGCCATTAGATGATCCCTTCATAATGCATTTACATTGTAAGTGATGGGGGGGGGGGGGGGGGGGGGCAAAATCCACAAGCCCCCTTTTGTGCAAAAATGTATTTAAAAATGTATTTGAAGCTAATATTGTGGCTTCAGCCTTCGAAATTAGTAAAATCAATTAGATATCTTTCAAAGTTGCAAGCATTTCAGTGCCAAATTCCCTCTTTTTGTTAATATACTTCCTCTGAACAGGAAAGAGATAGATAAATAGTTGGCTCACTGTGGAAGATATCGACTTTATTTGACTAAGTCATGGGGCTGAATCCTCATATTATCTTCAGATAAACTTCACTTACGTTGAAAGCACATCTGGAGAGCATCTTCTAATGATCAGTATAAACAGGAGGAATAATTACAGTGAGGAAACCTGTTTCAATGTTTGTTTGGGCAACTGACTTGTTTTAACCAACGCTACTGTGCTTAGACAGACTTGGAAAAATCGTGAACCTATCCTTTAAATGTTGTGTCATGTCCTGATTTGATCACAAGATGGTGCTGTTATTCTATATAAAGAATCAAATCAAACAGGGTATGCTGTATGTTTGAACACCATGTCAAAGAAATATACCTTCAGATTACTGCTGGAGCAGGTTGGACTAGAAGTTTAGCTAGTTCTCATGTTTGCTCTTTGTAGATGGTAATATAGCATTAAAAGAGAGCCAAACATATTTTACACTTGGTCTTCATAAGGACAGGTTCACATTTTTTCAAGTCTGTCTTAAAATAACAGTCAGGTGTCCATTTGCTGTAATCATTCCCCCTCATACTGGCTATTAAAAGATCCCCTCCACATACATTTTCAATGTAAGTGATGGAGGCCAAAATCCACAGTGTGTCCACAAAGTCATTTTGTGCAAAAATGCCTTTAAAGTTTATCTGAAGTTTATATGAGGCTTCAGCAGTTTGAGTTAGTTGTATCAAGTGGATATCTGCCACATTTAGTTTTTTAGTATCAAATTGTCCCTCTTTGTGTTTCCCTGTTGAGCTGCGGTGGATAATTAGCTCTGATTGGCTGAAGAATTAATTTGCTGTATCACTCTGCGGTTTCCTAGCGCTGTGGAGATAAATTTGGCTGTGTGAGACTGCTCCGTGGTAAACAAACCCAGTAGATTTGAGTGATATCTGATAAATATAATATAGTTAACTGGGACGCTTTGTGCAAAACGTTGTTATTAGATATTACCTATAGATAGTTATGTTATCTTAACCATTAGCTTAATTTGGACAATATAAAACTTAATGACATGAGAATAAACTCAAATGTTAACAGTTGGAATTTTACTGTGTTTTCTGTGTTTATGTGTTGGTAAGGATGACAGCATTAAAGGTGCAGTGTGTAGAATTTAGAGACATCTAAAGGAAGAGACTTGTCAGAAATGGAATACAATATTTATAAGTGTGTTTTAATTGGCATATAATCATCTGAAAATAAGAATCATTGTGTTTTCATTGCCTTAGAATGAGTCCTTTATGTCTACATAGGGAGCAGGTCCTCTTCCATGGAGCCCTCCATGTTGCACCTCTATGTTTCTACAGTAGCCCAGAAGGGAAAAACCAAACACTGGCTCTAGAGAAGGCCTTTTGTGTTTTTTGTTAGTTTCGCAGCCACCGTAGTGAGGGGTATTCAGTTTGTTGCAATCTGCAATTTCATAACTAGATGCCACTAAATCCTACACACTGCACTGTTAAAATGACACAAACGTGGCTGACCTGCTACCGTCCATGCTTCGGTCCCTCTGCCTGCGATTCTTGAACCAGTTGCCGACCTGAGTGGTTGTCAGCCCAGTGGCTGCTGCCAGCTCCCGCCTTTCCCAGCTGGAGGGATAAGGTTTATGGCGGTACCACTCCCGGAGTATACTCCGTGATTTTTCCTGTTAATGAATTTAATAATTTCGCCAAGTATTTACATTATTCATATGCAAATACTTCTAAGAAATAGAACTGGCCTAGCTCTCAAAACCCTCAGGTAAGATAAACTGTGAATCCTAAAGCGTCCACAATTAGTAGAGGAGAAGAGTAACTAAGTAGGCCGACATTTACTCTGACACACAGATTTGCGTATCTTGACTTTGTTTTTTCTTCTTTCCTCTCCCATTAATCATCTCACAACCCCTCAGATTTATCTGGTGACCCTTCCCAGGGCCACGACCCCTAGGTTGGGAACCACTGCACTAAACTATCTAACTGTATATAAAGTAGTTCAAACTAGCTCCACCTCCAGCAGCTACAACAGTAACATGCTGCTCTAACACTGATGCTTCTGTAATAATAATCTAATGATGTCATATATAATATTATATCAGTCAGAGGGGTGAAATGAGTACTTTAACTTTCATTACTTTAAGTGCATTTTGCTGCTAATACTTATGTATTTTTACTCAAGTAGGATATTTATTGCAAGCCTTTTACTTGTAATGGAGTATTTTTATATTGCTGTATTGGCACTTTTACTTAAGTAAAGGATCTGAATACGTCTTCCATCACTGGTAACTTGGATGTCTACAATGGAAGAAAGTACTAAGATGCTTAAAAGTAAAACTAGTGATATCAAAGTGTAAAAATGCTCAAGTAAAATTCAGGCATCCAAAATTTGAATCAACAGAAGTGCAGAAGTAGTATCAGCAAATAATATTTAATGTATCCTGTTCAAAATAGTCCCCCAGTTGTGAATAAAATTAAATAAATTATGATGATATTATTATGTAAGCAGCATTTTGGCTGTAGCTGGTGGAGGTGGAGCAAATTTTAATAACTTTTTATATTGTTGAGTTGGTGTTAATCTATAGCAACTTCAAACTCATATTTTATAGGATGATCATTAGCATGTATAATCCAAATCTGCAAAGTAATTGCTAATTATAGTGGAATAAAAAGTACATTTCCCTCTGAAATGCAGTGAAGCAGAAGTAAAAAGCAGCATAAAATGGAAATACTCAAAGAAAAAGTGTGCTTACAGGTATCTACAGTATTAAAGTAAATGTAGTCACTTGTAGTAGTTAGTAGTTACTTTACACCACTGATATTTTTAATCTGCCTTATGAACATAATTATGTTGAGGCTAAATTAAACCCTGTAGACACAACCTTAAGTCTCTGTTGACAAGTCTCTTACTCTATATCGTATGCCAGAAAGTTAAATAACAGTTGTGAGCACATTTTTCCTACCTTGAAACAGTAGCTGGTCTCCTCTCCGTCCCAGATGGTGTGTGGTAGAGGGAACTTTCGTCTGACACGATACTTCCCCACGGCACCCAGTGGTCGGCCCCTCTGCTTCTCGGCCTCCATGTAGTGGGCTCGGAGCCAGAGCTGCTGCAGGAGTGGGTGGCTGCGTGGGGAGAAGGGGAAACCCTCCAGCAGGGTGTAGAGGTCAGTGAAGCACCCCTGGTGAAAGGCCACTGCGGCTTTAGCCTTCAGCACACTCTCCAGTTCCCCAGGGCAGAAGGAAGAGGAGGAGGCGGCAGAGAGGGAAGGAGGAGGAAGAGTGCGGAGGAAGCCAGCAAGACGATCCATGCAACCGCTCTGCAGGAGGACCTCGCACACACAAGCCACCTGCTCTGCTGTGAAGATCATCGCTGTGAAAAAAGTCCTGAAAAATAAGTTAAATCAAACGCTGTGTGGAAATATCCTCCAACAGCTTCTGGTATGTTGTTACAGCTTCTGCAGGAGAGAGCTGGAGGCTCTGCAGAGCAATGTGGCTCGTCTGTGGATGAACAAAAACTAAGTGAACGTGCTTGTGTGTTTATCGTTACTCATCATGCCCTGGCAGAATCGAATCACAGGTAACCTGAGAACATCGGGGTTAAAACACCACAACATACATCCTTCCATCTCTTGTACAAACACATGCATACACACCCTCACACACAGCGTACACCTTTGATGTTGTTTTGGCGTTCAGCCAGTCAGAGAGCATGATGGCTTAGTTGCACAGGGAGGAGGGGAAAAAAAGCATTTGAATAAGATTTTCTTGCCAAATTAGAAGCAAAATCCTCATAGTTGAGAAACGCAATGCCTGTAAACACATGTTCCTGAATCATGACATACATACAGAAAAGTTTTGTAAATGTTGTTTATTACAATATCATGTAATATAAAAAATAGAATGCATTTTAATACAAAAAAGGAGAAAAAAAGAAACCTTGAATAACACAAATTATCCCTTTCAAAACCTTTAAAAAGTCAATGAAAATACATTATCTTTGGTTAAATCTGGAGTTGTATACGTTGCGTGTCAGGTAGGACAGTAAAAACAAAACGGGTACAAATGTGCATAAGCCCACACAGGCTTTAATGTCTACATACTTTGGTAAGAAATGGCTCATACAAAAAACAAATGCAGACTACCATATTTTACATACAAGGACACGTTTCCCTTTACCCCTAATTTAAAATTCAGACAAAACTTGATTTGTCCAAGCCGTTCAAAAATCTTTTCAAGGGCCACTGGGAACAAAAATGAAAAATTTCATTAACATGTGGTGACCTATTTCAAAATGTAGCTTTAATGACCTATCAGCCATCAAAATTGATCTTGATACCTCCAATCTGAGATTTAAAACCTCAGGTTGGACAACAGCGTGACCTTCCAGGTGAAAATGAATATCATTTCCTATCTGCGTTTTTCAATAAGGACTCATTTTCTTTCAGTTAAAACTAGAAAACTGATTGATACATGCTTTAAATAGATTAAATGTACAAAAGAGACAAACAACAAATAGACTAATAACAATACAAAGGCCATTATTGTAACTAGATGCGACACTGAAGTGTATTTTTGTGTACCATAAATGGCCAAAGATTTGACCGCTACCTGCGTTATGACAGTGGAAACTCATACAATGATGAGCATTTTTAGGTTTCAAATTGAAGGAGCATTTCCATCAATTTTCAACAGGTTTAATCAGAAAAATCAGCATCCCATTTTTGATTTTTCTTTCCAGCTGTTATGTCAGGTGAGGGTTATTAACTTCCAATGAAAGTCTCAGGTCCACAGTGAAAATTTCTGAACAGAATATGAGTCCAACCACTGTCATAACGACACGGCAATGCAGCGTAAACATTGTGTGAATGAAATGTGCAAAATATACAAATATAGGAGACTGAACTGTGACCATGCAGCCAAAACTGTCACATTACATTTCACTAGAGATCAAACAGACACAGAAATATGAGGATTCAAACAAGTCCATATGAATCCAGAAAATTTGGTCGGGTATATAGAAAATGTAGAATGATGTAAAAACTCAAATAATTTTAAATCAAACCTGTAAGCTTTTAATATAAGGCACTTATCAGTATCAGCAAACTGAGATTTTGGATGCATTTGACAACAAATAATCACTTAGTGGGATCACAGCAATTGTTTTAGTGTAACGCACTACTATGCTTCATTTAAAAGCTCAGTATTTTAAAGCTTCTTTCATCTCCCAAGTGTACTGGCTTCTCACCTCAGCCACATAGTGTCCTATAAAAGACCTTAACATGCATTGCATAGAGTATAAAAATGTATTTCCTGTGTTATATTCTTATTTATGGAGGGCAGCTTTCTCACTTGTTGGTGCAATTAGTCTGCACATTACAACCCAGACATCAGTGACTTGTAGTAATAAAATACTGCTGTATAGCCCTTGAAGCTATGATGTAAGAGAATCACTTATTTATGGTTTCACATAAAATTCAACCAAGTCGATTCAGTACATGCTACACCCTATTCCTGGAGTGTTGCTAGAATATTATATTCAGTCTGTGAACAAGAAAAGGAAAACCAAACGCCACTGAGCTCTGGATCAGATCTATTTCTAGATTTGTGCCTTTTCCCAGATAGTCTGTTGAACAGCTATTGTGGTGGATCCACAACACACTACGGCTGCCATAAAAAACAAACAAAAACAACAAAGAAACCAGGCATCTTTTACAGCTGATTTTCATCTGCAGTCAACAAAACAGCAGAGAAGAGCTGAGAAAGTGGGCGACCGGGAAACCAAGATGTGGGCCAAGCACACTAATCCATGTTGGTTCTCCTGTCTGGATCTGATAAAGCAGATAAGGCACGTATGGATTTTAGTCAAAACTTTTTTTTCCTCTGAGGAATATTCCCCATGCCAGTTAATATGAAGCTTAACCAGTAAGTAAATATCCCGTATAACCCTGCCCATCCATGTGAAATAGAGCTGTGGAAGATTCATTTTAAAAGTGCCAGCTGAGGCCATGATGGTATCAGGCCTCACTGAGAGAGCGTTGTCGTTCTACACGTCAGAACCTAAACATACTGCAGAAGACATGTTGGTCTTAGAGGATTGACAGTGTGGAATAAAAATTTTTTAGATCACAAATAAAAACAACAGCGCAATCGTTCATCTACTGTATGTTTCATTGTTTTTAGCGACGTGGGGTTGCCAAGCAGCAAGGTAAACAGTCTACAAGCCCAGCTCATCGTCCACAGGGACAGACTGGAGCTGAGTCAGAATCTTGGAGTCCCCGTCCATCTCCTCTGGATTTCCTAGTGGTGAGCTGGCTTCCACGTCCTGCTCCGGAGAAGGGCTTCCCAGAAGCAGCGACTCTCCTCCAGGTAGGCCTAACAAAGCTGGGTCTACAGGTAGGTCCCCCTTTCCACGGACGTCAAACAGAGTTAGACTAGCCGAGGTGGAGAGGGGCACGGGGCTCCAGGCCGGCTGTGACAACTGGGACAGCTGGGTGCTGGGTGTCACTCCGCTGTACATGGGGCTGAGGGCGAGCATGCTTTCTGGAGTGAGAGTGTTCGGTGTTGTGGGGGTGACTGAATGGTCCAGCGGATGAGGGGAGGGGATGGCGGAGGTCTGGCTGGTTGAAATCCCAGTCTCTGAAGCACAGTATGGCGGAGATGAGTTGATGAAGTTCAAGGGGGATGTTGTGAGGCCGCTGAGGGTTTGGCCTGAGGTGGTTGAAGGCTGGGAGGCTACAGGGAGGGTGGAGGGGGTGAGGACGGGACTCAATCCATTGGCAGAGATGGGTGAAGCCTCTGGGACTGGTTTCAGAGGCAAACTGGTAAGTTGAATGCCTGCTGGGATGGTCAAAATCAGCTTCCCTTGCTGGACACTCAGGTAGGGACTTCCACTCAGGAGAAGGTTCCCTACAGCAGAGATAACAATACTTTCATAGCAATAAAGACTGTAACACAGCATCTAAACAACAGTATGATATGTGGCCTCATTACAGTGTCAGCTCTCTACTACTCATCCATGATATGGTATACCAAATTATTTTACAATGTCAGTCAGGCATTAATTAATATGTCTTGATATTGTGGTTATTTTGGTTTGAAAACTGATGGTGTATCACTTTATTCTACACCAACAACTTGTTCTTTTCCTCAGCTTTCCACAGTGAAGGTTCCTCTGTTGTTTTGTGTCTGAACATATTATTTTAGTTTTTAAGGCAAAGCTTTTTTTTTTTTAATGTTACAATGTTGAGGGTAGAATGGCCTACTGTCTAAATGGCATATATTCATTTTACTGTTTAGCTTAAACAATTAGTCAAAGAATCAACTGAAAAAAAATTGGCAAATATTTTTTCAATTGCTTCATTGTTTCAGATATTTTTTAGACAAAACAGTTTCTCAGTTGAGAGGATTTGCTGCTTTTTGCCTTACATGATTGTTGACTGAATATATGCAGGTTTTGAACTGTAAGACAATACATGAAGACGACATCATCTTGTGAATTTTTCATTATATCAACATTTTATAGAGCAAATAAATAATCAAGTAAATAATTGCTAGATTGATCCATGATGAAAATAACGTTGCAGCCCTAAATACTTGGTAGTACTAAGTACTAATACTACATAGTATCATGTATCTTCAATATAAAACATTGAATCAAACAATACAATAACTGCCATATAAAGACTGAAAATATGCATCATTAAATAAACATTGAGGCATAAACTAATGAATTCAGTGTACCTGGAGAGGCAGAGGGGAGCTGAATGATCCCAGAGTTGAGCAGCTGCACACCAGGGGCCACACTGGTTGGGGTACCCACACTCTGAATGGGCCTCAGCTGGTTAATCCTGAGAGGACCCTGTGTGACCCCTCCTGCTGCAGGAGCTGACGTCAGGATCTGTAAGGGAACTCCAGCAGAGGGGATGGAGAGAGAGGGACTAGCAGGTACCACTTGGGGGAAAGAGATGGTGGAGGAAGGTTGGATGGAGGAGACTGGAACCAGCTGAGGCATGGAGAGGGGGACTAACTGTGCTGGTGTGGTGCCTTTGCCCTGCGGGACTGGGACCACTTGAGTAGGGGAAGAGATGGAAATAACTTGTGGCACCTGGATTTTGCTAGGTGTGGAGTTTATGTTTTGGTCTCCCAGTTGGTGTGTCACTCGCTGTGGAAGTTGATTACTGGGAGGCTGTGAGATAGAAACTATGGTTGTAGCACCTTCAGCCAGCGTGGTTGAAGCATCCTGCTGCTGTTGCGCCAGTCTGTCACCTGTGTTCATTGTCTGGGGGCATTGGAACGGGGGAGGCGGCGAGGTGAGGGGGGAAACTGGGACCAACTGAGGACACTGGGAAACCTGTGCTCCTGAAGAGTGCTGCACCAGCTGGGATACTGGTATACCCTGGATGGAAGGCACGACCTGGGGCAGAGAGAAGACCTGAGGGGTGGAGTGGCTGGAGGAAACCACAGTGCTAGAGGGGGTTAATTGGGAGCCAGCAGTGGCAAAGACGACATACTCCCCTTGCTGACTGGAAAGAGACACGGTGGGGCTAGAGATGCCCATGCCTGTTGACGGCATGGAGCCTGGGAGTGTGAGAGACTCCTGACGTTGGGTGTTTTGTGTTAAGACCAGTGAAGGGAGGCTTGTCGGGGAGGACAGAGTGGGCGAAGAAGGGGATAAAGATGACGAAGAGGAAGACATTGTCTGGCTGCTGCCTTCTGATTTGGTTACCATTTCTTCAGGGACAGTGATGAAATCCAGAGCGTTGCCACCTTCTGTCTTAGTTTTCATAGGAAGAGAGATGATTGACGGAGGGTTTGAGACCGGCGTGGTGTTCGTGCTAAGAACGACTGCTGGAATACTGTGCGTCTTGGCCTCCATGGCTGAAACCTCCTGCCCTGCCACAGAAACGGCTTGCTGCTGCTGCTGCTGTTGTTGTTGCTGCACACTGATACTTGGTTTGGTTATTACCTGAGCCCCGTTCAGTATCAAAGGAGAGTTGGCAACCGGACTCAGTGTGACTGTCTGGCAATCGCCCAAGCTTAGCCCGTTGATTATAACACCAGCTCCAGTACTGGAAATCAGGGAATTTCCATTGAGTAGTAACGGTTGAGAGGCTGTGAGAAAGCCGCTGGAGCCATTGAGGAAGAGCTGACCCCCAGTGCTACCAGGGACTGCTGAGAGAGAGATGATGGAGGCCGTGGAACCAGCGGCCTCCTCCGGTTTGTCGGGGGCGTCGTCCATCATGCTTGCCTCATCCTCGGTGCTGTGGTTTCCATCAGATTCACTGGAACAGAAGAACAATAAAGGGATTCAAATAAAAAAGGCAGATGTGTGTAGTTTTAGAGGGTTGGGCACCGGAATAAATACTCCTCAATGCTGAAATTTAACACAAGCTACTTTTTCCCCTTTGTAGTTTTCTTATCGTGTGCATGCTTTGAGCTTAACCTCGTACAAATGGAGTCTAACAGGATTGTAAATAAAAACACATTTCAACATTCCTTTGATTTCTGTGATTTTAGTTAGGTTTTTATTAGATCTGCTAGGATCGACAGAAAGATTGACAGAAAAGTAATTAGTAACTATTTTGATAAAAGATTAGTCTCTGGTTCCAGCTTTTCAAATGTGAATATTTTCTGGTTTCCTCAGTTTTCTATGAGAGTAAACTACATCTTTGGGTTGTGGATTGTTGGTTGGACAAAAGAAGACATTTGAGGACATCACCTTAGGCTTTGATTGACATTTTTCACCATTTATGGACATATTATGGACCAAACAACTAATCGATTCATCAAGAAACTAATCAACAGATAATTATTAACATTATTATTTTTAAGGTTTATTTTAAGAGGACTTTGTAACATCTGTCAAGGGACTTATGATGAAAATTTGTACTTTGACCAACTCTGGCACTTTTGCATTGTTTGTGGATACTGAATGTTAAATAAACCAATACATTTAGAAGTGTTATCAGACAACTAAAGTGGTTTGTGTGATTATACATTTGCAGAAATTTCATATTACATAATAACGTCCATTATTAGAGTCAGCTATCAATTTATATATAAACATGAAATTGAAGTTTATTATTTTTTTCAAAATACCATCTATTTCAAGGGCAAACATCTGGGGAAAGTACTCTACTAATGACATGTTTTTGCATGTGTAGATTCAAATAATGATACAAGCTCTATCTCTCTGTTTGCCTGCCTGTGTGTTGAATAGATTTTTCAGTGGTTAACTTGTGGTATGCTGGCAAAGATACCAACCATTCTGATTTATTATTAACCCTGCTCATCCTTTTCTGGCCCCCTTTAACAACCACATGCTACAGTTTATCAGTGCAGACGGGCAGACAAAGCTGGATCTGATCCCTAGAAACTCGTTTAGGCCTGTTGTTGGTTAATGTGTGTTAGAAAGTACAGCAGCCCGGGTCTGCATAAAGATTGACGGCCTGCCAGACCACGACAAAGCCTCAAGTCTGATAAGATAAATCTGCTCTGCACACACACACACACACACACACACACACTCACTCACTTACTCACTCATACACTCACACAAGCCCTGCATGATGTGATTTCAGTCTGTGTGAAAACTATTTAGGAGTTGTTTTTTGTGCGAGTCCCTCCTCCCACCCTCACCTTCCCTGGTATAAGGCTTTAACCTCGGGTAGTCCGGCACTGCAGGCCCATGCAGCGGTGCAGGGTTTCAGGAAACCTGATGGTGGGGGCCTGGATCTCACATTTCATAACAAAGCAACATGCTCTTGGTCTCAGACCTGTGTGGCCTCACCGCTGTCAGCAGTCAGCTCCTCTGTCCTTATTCTTTACTAGATGCAGGACTTTGTTTTTGTTGGTTTTGTTAATTTGAAGTGCAATATGTGCACACTTTTTTTTTTTTTTTTTTAAATGGAGGCTGTGCAGGCCTGGAAGTGCCTTGTTTACCATTCAGGTTTAGGTCTGGTGGTTTCAGGGATTAGTGAGTGATTTGTTATGAAACACAACGTCAAATCTCAAATAAACAAATGAACTTTAAGGTAACTTTTGCTTAGATTAGGACTTTTGAATCTTCTCAAACTTGAGTTAGAAAGGAGTGTAATGTGTGAAATGTGTCTGCAGTGTTGGTGGTGGGATGCCTTGCCTCTTGCTCTGGGTCCCGGACGGGGTCCTGTCTCTCTGCCTGCGGTTCTTGAACCAGTTGCTGACCTGTGTGAGGGACAGTCCGGTGACTTTGGCCAGGTTTTTCTTCTCATCCGGAGTCGGGTACCTGTTGCTCTTGTAGCACTCCTTCAATGCGTTGCGAGACTTCTCTTTGAAGCAGTACACGGTCTCCTCTCCGTCCCAGATCGTTTTGGGCAGGGGGAACTTCTTTCTGAGCCGGTACTTGTCCACGGCGCCCAGGCTGCGGCCCCGGGACCTCTCCGCCTCCTTGTAGCGGGCTTTCAGGTACAGGTCCTGCAGGAACCCGTGGTTAGACGGCTGGAAGTCGTGGCTATCCAGGATGGCGTACAGCTCCTTGAATTCCTCCCGGTGGAAAGCCACCAGTGCCTGGGCCTTCAGCAGGGTCTCGTTGCCACGTAGCAGCTCGGACGAAGGAGGTATGGTGGATAGAAATCTCCACAGGCGATCCACATTGCCCGCCTGCAGAAGGGCCTCGCACAGACATGATACTTGGTCAGTGGAAAAACTCAGAGCCGACTTCTGGAAACTTTGGAGTAATTGTTCCGAAACTTGGACCGGATCTTTCTCGTCTTTGTAGTCAGATGCCGCTGGCTCCTCTGGGCTGTTCTCAGATTGTTCTGTAGACTCCAAAGACAAGGAAGCCATTTTTACTTTAACTTTTTTTCCTCCAGTAGTTCCTCCTCCTCCTCTCTCTCCCTCCCTCCCATTCTCCGCCAACCGACCAAACCATGAATGTGCCTGCAGTCTACCAGCAGTCAGTCAGTGAGTCACGCCCCTTTTACCGACCTCATGTAGTCTCTTTGTCAAAAGTTACTTAATTAACGCCGCTCAGACAACACATGCACCAACAGACATGATAGAAAATATCTCCACAATACAAGGAAAATAAATCCACGTTGAAAATCTCATTTTACAGACATTAATTTGCTCTCAGGGTGCAAACTACAGGGAAGCTTCATAATAATAAAACATGAGCTCCCCTGGAGACATGATGTGTGAAATTTTGGGGTGGGTTCCAAAATAGTGACAATAAGCTATTTCGCCACGCATTTATGCTTTTCTGTCACTTCATCAGCATGGATCATGTGAAAAAAATGGGCTATTATTGATGCATGAGTCATGCATGAGGGTGATTCATCACTAGTTCATCAAATACACAATTAGAGAAATACATCTGAAACTATTATCTTAAAGTTTGTATTGTATTTAATGGGACCATGTACAGCATGAGACATAAATGTTGACCTTTGATGTGCTGCACCAGATTTAGCTTCAAGCTCATTTTCATCTGCAGTATCTTACAATTGAAACATATAACAGCACAATAATAAACAGTACAAAGCAAAAAACACACAGAACACATTATACAAAATACAAAGCTTCACACAATAGCACATCACATACATCCACTATGTAAACTTGTAAAATTAAAAGCATATATAACAACAAACTAATATGTATGAATTTACAAACAAATGTGTATATTTCAAAATTTTTATTTTTTTAATGACATTTGTTGACATTGTCAGAAAGGTAATAATTCTACTTTATGTTTATTATTGAGGTCGTAGTGGGTGCTGGTGGTGTACAGGAGTGCATTATACTGAAAAGTGTTCCTAATATTTTGCCTCGCTCATGTATGTTAATGGGGTGGACAAAATATTTGGAACGCCATTCAGTATAATGCACCCCTTTCTGATAATGTTAACAAAAACTGAAAATGTATAAGCTTCATACATGAGGAATTATGGCAGAGCTGTTGTCTTGGATTGCATTAGACTGCACAGGTGTTCCTAATAAAGTGGTTGGTGAGTGTATATAAACAGTTCAAAAAGGACAATTCTGCATAATATCTACTTTTATGTTTGATACAGTTTATGTAATCTGGTTCTGGTCGGTTATAAACCCTTTGAGTGTAAACTTTTACTGTTATTTTGCTCGCTTTGTTTTACTGTTACAGCCTTTATTATTATTATTATTCATTATTATTATCTTATTATTACTTTCTTTCATCTTTCCAAAGCTATTGATAAGACTGCAATGCCATTATTCCTATAGGAGTTTGTAATATAGGTAAAACAACAGCAACAACAAAAAACGTTCACACACTACTACTTTGAAAATAACTGCACCATCTACAATACATATACTGGTTTGTTTTTAATGGGAAATTTCTAGATCCCTGTAAAATACAATCACAGTGCAGGAAATGTGCTCAGATAGCTGATGTTGATCTGATAGCTTTTCAAGTCTTGGACTGTTAATTCAGACTATAAAAACTGTTTAAATTTCATATCAGGGATTAGTTTTAACTCTGATTATCCCTGTAAGAATTTGACAGTTTTCAGAAATAGCTTCTGATGCATATTCCTACAACAAACATCATTTATAATGTGTAATGAGTTAGACTTCAACAACACAGTGTCTCCATGTTTGTTCAGGTGGGACTTGTTGTCATCCCAGTTTTCCAACCGGATCCTGTGGTTTTATTTGTCTGGGGTGGGTTCCCAATGCAAATAGTCTCAGTAAACACATAATTAAGTCTACACTAAGACAGCAGGTATAATTTGCATTGAGGACACAGAAATATTTGCAACAGATAAACACTGTGCTTATTAAAAGTGCTTATTATTTTGTCCAAGGGATTAAAATGCTGAAGTAAAGACTCATTGAAAGACTCATTGAACTGTGATGCTTATTGCTTTTCCTGCGAAGTTCTCAGGACAAGTTCAGAAAATTAATTACTTACCTTGATTTTTTTCTCTGTTATAATGATCTAAACTGAAAGGTTACATTTGTACATTTGTATGTGAAGTCTTAAGACTGAACCTCAGATACCGGTAGACATGACAGATATTAGCATGTTCTTTATGATATGATTCAAGAGTGAGGTGTGGACGAGGCCATGCAGGTTTGCAGACCTCCATCTCCATCAACAACCATAGGAATGTAATCTTCGCTGTCGGGCTGCAGGCTTGTCTCGACCCCCCTCCTGTCCGGTGTTTAGTTGTAGCTCTCAACTGTCTTTGATCTTCTCTTTTCTGCCCATACATGTTCTAATCTTCTGTCTATGCTTGAGGAAGTGTACTGTAGCAAGTCCATGATTAAAGATTTGGTTTATTTTTGGTTAGTTTCCTAATATCTTAAATTTTCAATTAAACTGTAGTAATACAAAATTAAATGTTTTCTGAGAATTTACTAATGGAGGATTTGTAAATGACAGATCAAACAGATTTTAGTCTCTCAAAAATTGCTTTCAAATTGCAGCAGTGTGATTTCATATCTATAACACACAATATGTTATACATTAAAGGAGAGGTTCACATTTTTCCAAGTCTGTCTTAAAACAACAGTCAGGTGTCCATACTGAAAGAGGTTTTCCTAGCTGTAATCATTCCTTCTGTTCATACTGGCTATTAAAAGATCCCCTTCAAATGTGCTGATGGGGCCCAAAATCCACAGTGTGTCCAAAGCCATTTTAAAGTTTATCTGAAGCTTATATGCAGCTGTCTGAGTTAGTCATATCAAGTGGATATCTGCCACATTTACAGTCTTTTTAGCATCAAATTCCCTCTTTGTGTTTCCTTGGACAGTGTTTCCCTGTTGAGCTGCAGTGGAGGGATAGTAAAAAAAAAAAAAAAAAAAAAAAAAAGGAGGGACTAAATAGATTAATGCTGAAGGATATCTACTTGATTTGACAAAGTTGGATGTCTGAAGCTTCATATTAGCTTCAGATAAGCATTTAAATGCACTTTTTGCACAGAAGGAGACTTGTGGATTTTTTTGCCTCTATCACTTACAATAGTAAATGCATTATGATGAACCTATTTCAATGTTCATTTGGGCACCTGATTGTTGTTTGAAGACAGACTTTAAAAAAATGTGAACACATCAATGTGTAAAATTGGCCGTTGTAACCCAGATTTACTCACTAGGCTGAGGTGAAGAGAGTTTATAACCTCTGCTCTAAGCGATAGGCAACCTATCTGATTGAATCCTTTTTTATTAAAATATTCCTCATAAAAATAAACTTTGTTCAGTCTTCATTGTTTAGACCGTAGATGTAGTATGAGATTATATAATGTTATTATATTATACAGCCATGGTTTAGACTGGACGATAGCACCTCTCTGTGGTCACTTCAACGGTCGCCTTTACTCCTGTCTGATGATTGGTTTTTAAGAGTGTCAATCTATTTGTGTCTCCGCCTCTTTTATTTCGTATCGCTATACTATTGGCTAAACTCATTCGCTCTTCTTCGTGATTAGTGTTTTCCAGGCGGGGGGCGAGTAGAAAGAACTAGAGCTGGGCGTAGCAGGAACTGCCAACAGTTTTCAGGCATAACCACGCAGCGAAGCTAGTTGCACCATTTTTTTCATAAACATCCAACGTAATAGTTATGGATTTATCAGTGTCTCAGCGTTAGATAGTGATATAAAGACTGACCGCAGTTTTCACAGTGTTTCTAAAACCATCGAGGGAAAATAAACGTACTTGTAAGTAACTATGGCAACCTTTCCATGTAGCCGAGGGTCCTATGTGCAGCCAACGTGATTGTGCTGCTGCTAGCCACAGAAACAGCTCAAGAGCCAGCCAAAATGACACTTAAACGATCATATTTGATAACTAGAGTAAATTTGAGAGAGAAAATGGTCATACACGTACATAACCTTTCACTTCATTATCGTAGGATGCTATGCTAAGTGTGCTATGCTAAGTAAAAGAAAGGACTAAAAAACAATTAACTTATGTGTGTTAGTAGGCGTTGTCCGTTTTTTGTAGGTCATTACTGACATTTTATCGGTATTGCATTGCAAAAAAACGGCTTGAATCAAAGTTTACATAGATTAGTTTCTGCCAGGTTTAATATTAGGAACGTTCAAACAGAACCACGGGGAAAGAAATGCACAGTATTTGTTTATAACTGAGATTGTGTATCGGTTTCAGTCCTATTGGTTAATATGTCACATTGTCTATTCTTTTCAGTGTTTCAGTGCGCAATATCTGTGTCAGAACAGCCTGGATCATGGACAGTGGAGTGATAGTAGTTACCAAACCCACTGTGAATGTGCGCCTCACAAGCACCATCTCTTCATTTGAGGTGCAGCGCAGGTTCAACAGAGGGATTAGCATCGCAGATCTGAAGGTGAGTCTCATTTAACTACGCAGTATACATGTCACAAAGTTGGCTTTACTGTTGGTTATTCTCAGACCACTTTAATTTTTGCCCTTTTCATGTACAAAGTGGCCAGAGACCTAACAATGGCTTAAAATTAATCCATACTTATTGTAATAACCTGCACTATTTTGTTTGTGCTGTATAAAGGGGAAACTGGAGATGGTTATAGGTTCACCTTCAACCTGCATGGACCTGGAGTTGTTCAGCGTCAATGACAAGTTCCTGCAGAAGATGGATGATAATGAAGCCATGCTGGGTTCTTATCCTGTGGATGATGACTGCAGAATACACGTATGTACATAGTTGTCCAGTTTAGATCTGCTTCTAGTAGACTAAAGTAAAAACTTTTTTGCTTCAAATAAGATAAAATATTTTTTAGAACACCAAATTGTGTGATTATACATGTTTCCTGGAGACCGATGCTTGGTAACTCTTAATTTATTCAAAGTTCACAGGTAAATGTTTGTGGATTATCTTCATGAATGACAAGAATATTTTACCTGCAACACAAATGACTGTGCATATTTCAAGCTTTAGGGATTTGTACTCATTGTGTAAAACACACTGGTACTGAGCTTTTTTCTTTAAGAAAGAATCAGTCTGGCTCTCATCCTGTATCTAATTTCTTGTACAGGTTATTGATCAAAGTGGAGGTCAGCTGGGGGAGTTTTCTGATGTTTCCAAAGTGGAGAAGTTTGAACTCTCAGATGATGCTTATGATAAAAAAACAGGTACAGTCTATGTAATGAATAACTTGTGTAGCATTAACTCATTTTTTACCTGTGCTTTTGACAGTAAAGAAATAAGACACATTTATTCATTTTTATGACCAAATGGAGCTAGCGCAGCTGCCAAGTATAACATTGTAGCTACACAATAAATAAAATATTGAAGAGAATTACGCCTCAGTTGCTGTTATTTTTTGAAGATTAATTATTAAACCTTTTTGGGCAAAAGAGCTTCTTTGGCATTTACAGTCAGTTTTGGAGTACGCTATGTTCAGTCCTATCCAACTTTCTGTCCCTCAGATTCAGCAAGGTCATTCATGAAGAAGCATCGTGTCGGTCGCTTCAACGAAGAAGAAATGGCAAGGAAGAAAGCCGAGAGTGCCGCGCGGGAGGAGGAGCAGAAGGCTGCTGCTGATGCCATTTCGGTTGGCAGCCGATGCCAAGTGCAGGTCGCTGGGCAGCCCACAAAGGTTGGCACAGTCATGTATGTTGGTAAGTGTGGATAAAGCTTATCTGGTTTTCTTTCTCTCCAGGACATTGGTTTAAATCCTGTCCAACAGAGCAGCCTTTGTTGTAAATTATGATGATGATGAAAATCCAAGTAAGGCGGCAGCAATTTAGCCCTTTTTTTATCCAGAGCCCCCCTCCCCCCAGTTGTAAGAGACAAAAAGTAACTACTGAATTGCCTGGATAAATATTTCTGGTGTGTTTTTGTCATATTTTGTCTCTTTTTACAGACTATTGTTACTGTCAACATGAACAGCGTATGAATAGGCCTAAAAAAATCCTTCATGTTCTTTCTGATTTGGATATAGCCAGCCTCAATTTCAATCTTAAAGTCAACATAACAACATAGTCATCGTTTCATTTCAGATACAGTCTGCTGGAATTCCAAAACAACAACAAAAACTGTCTTGCTATATATATATATATATATATATATATATATATATATATATATATATATATATATATATATATATATATATATATATATATATATATATAAAAACTTACAGACTTCAAGTCATACATAATGTCTGGTTGTTCAGTGAAAGAAAAAATGAATTACCACCCTCACACTTTTTACTATTTGCTGTAGATAATTTTTACTATTAGCTTGTAATTACCCAAATTTGTGACATATGAACATCATATAACACTCAGTAAACTGGTTAAAAATATAAAATCTCACAGTTAATCAAAATGAAATTGAATAGACTATAAATTAGAATTTATGACTGTGTCTTCTCTTGTCCTTGCCAGTTTGAATGGTGTATGAAAGCAGAGAATTCATAGCTGAACTGACAACAATGAGAGTAGTAGCTGGTGTAAACAACGTTGTTCTGTTTTTGATTACAGGTACAGCAGATTTCAAGCCAGGCTATTGGGTGGGTGTGAAGTATGATGAGCCACTGGGAAAACATGATGGCAGGTAAGAGTACTATCATACCCTCGTCGATCATGTGATTAGATTTATATTGATTTTTTTCCCCCCGTATTTGACCCTGTTTTTTTTTTTTGTTTTTTTTTTAAATTATGTCTCCACAGTGTTGACGGGAAGCGATACTTTGAATGTGAGAACAAATATGGTGCGTTTGTGAAGCCCCTGACTGTGACTGTGGGAGACTTCCCTGAGGAGGATTATGGTTTAGATGAGATGTAAGACTGTTATGTCACCCTGTCAAAGAGGTAGAGTTTTTCTGCCCTGAAATTTGAGCGTCTGCCTCAACCTCTTATCCAATCACCAACCAGAGATGATGGAAAGTCATTGTCAGTGTAACAAATGATTTTTTTTTTTGTTTGTGTTTTGTGCTACTCTGGAAGGCATGATCCAAAGAGTGGTGTCTGAAGGTCTTATAGCCTCAAGTTTCCTCTCAGTAATGCCAAGGCAACATGAAGGAGATGACTGTCAGATAGTACATCTCTTGTTGTGCTGGATATGATACTAATACAAACACCTCAAAAGAGGAGCTTAAACCAGCAAGGTTTAATAAAGAAGAGATTTTTTTTTGTTGCATCTAGACAGCATAATGAAGTGTAACACACTTCTGTTCAATTCAATGAACTTTTTTAGTTTAGTTGTTTTAGTTGTACTTGTTGCTCCCAAGCTTTCTCACGATGGGAGTCCTCTATGTAATCTAACAGTCAGCTTCATTTCTCCTCATTTAGTTACATCAGTGTGTACAAAGATAACATACAAAGATTGTATATAACTATTTATAGTTAGCTCTAGTTTTAGCCTAAAGACTAAATTGCTGAGAGTGGTCCCAGGATTGGACAACTGTCTACTGAAGGAAAAATACCCCCTAAAATACTTTGACACTACAAAATAAAATCAAAATAAGCAGTAACGTAACTTGTGTACGTCACATACATATCTCCAGTACAGCTTTTTACAGTTTTACAGTACAGTTTTCGTTTTTAGTAAGAACTACATGATAAACCAACATGTTTTTATTTGCAAACAACCCACAGTTAATAAATTCACATTTAAAGAAACAACAACAGCACAACAGCAGTAGCTTCAGTAATCCACACATGTAGTCAGTGGCATTGCCTTCAGCTTTTTTGAATCCTATAATTGCATTTATTGTTTTTACATACTGTCGATGTCCAAAAGTCCTGGAATAACAGTGTGAAAGTATTAAAGGGTAGATTTTTCCTTTCTAACAAAGCTAGATTTCCTAAATTTCATTTTGTGTTGTGTGTAAACAGTCCCTTTTTAAGGGTTCCATGTGGATATGAGATGTATTTCCCCTTTTTTTTCTGTGACTGAATTCCTCTTATTAAAAATGATCTGCACTTGAAATGTGTCCTGCTTATATTGAACCACTGAAATAAAAAAAAAAGGGTTTTAAATTTGAAATGGTAAAGCTCAATGATCTCTATAATCTCTTTCAAATCAAATGTATCCACTAATTTTAAACTGAGCGCTGTCATTTACAAATAAATGGCAAAGTCCAAGAATAAATATCAATAGAAAGTGTATTCTGAAAAAGCTCTCGGCAGCTTGCAGCTGCAGTATATCTTCCAAAATTGTTGGACTGGATACTGAATCTTATTTGACCGGCCTCTCAAATTCTTAAATTGTCTCAATCTGAACTGTGAAATTAATCTTGAATTGTGCCAAAATTCCAAAAACCATTGAATTTCAAGTTGTACCTAATGTTCTAAAATTTTGAATTCATGCATTTTTTAGTTCCATGTGAGCACGACACATTTAAATAGATGCAATTCAAATACAATCACTTACCCCTTTCTACACATGTTCTTCATCCTGTGGCATCACACATGTTTGTATTTAGCTTAAGTTATAAGTCATCTGGTGAACATGTTGAACTCAGAAATGTACTTATGTATAGTATGTTTTTCATCTGTAGCACAAGTTAAAAATGTATGTATGAGATTTACAATGTACCTTTTTATAGGTATGTTTTTGACACCCAGAAGTTCATCAAAATAATATTTCAAATCACAAGACGCGGCAAAAACTGTTTCAGTTCAATTTTCTGTTTTCTGTTCCTGTAGCTACATGTTGAGACACATCACCTTGTGTTCAGTCTCTCAGTCATCTAACAGTGAGAATGTAAATCACTCACTTTACAGTCTCCCTCTCCGTTTGTACTTACAACACTCAACTTTCGACAGGGTGCATTTCACATGAATGACATGCCTTAATTACATTTTGTTTTATTTCATGCTTTCCCGTCCTCTGAGGTTTATAGAAGAAATGAAAATCTGTCGTTTGTGGTTTCTTTTCAATAGAAATGTCATCAACACACCAAATACAGTGTCGTCCTCCTTTGCTCAAAAAACTCTGTCAGTCTCTAAGGTGCTTGTGTTACTATGTGCCAAATGGTAATACATTACAATAAAAATGATTTGCCAGTATAACAGTTTATCAGATTGAGTTCATTTGTCCGTACATGTAACACAACACCAAGCATATTATGATTTCCACTCATTATTTACTTAATGTCTATATACAAAACACGATACATCTCATGGACAGATTGTATTCAATAATATACGTATATGAACAACAAATCATGGTGTTTGTTGGAAATATATAGAGTATTTATGCAGAATATTAATTATAATCTGTTCTTAATGTCTTTGCAATATATGTGAAGTTAGTAGTAATTGTAATAGTAGTAAAGTAGTAATATAATGTGAAATATTCTCAACAAAATACACTCAAAGTATCAAAAGCAAAAGTGTTAATTACATATTACTGATGCTTTGATGCATTAAAATGTATAAGCAGCATTTTAATGTAGCTTGTTGATGTAAGCACTGTATTGGTTTATTTATTTAATAACATTTAATGCATTTTTTTCTTACAAAGTGATCTTATGCTCTGTGTAAAACATATATTTCACTCCTAAACTGTTATGGAGTAAATATAGAGTAGCACAAAATGGAAATCACTCAAGTGAAGTACAGTTGTACTTAATGTACTTGAGTAAATGTATTTTCCATTTGGTGAAATTAATATAAAGGTTGACGGAGAGGAAGGGAAAGTTACAATAAAATGACATGCTTCTATAGGAAGATATTTTACACACCAAGTAGTACTGAGTTTATAGGCAGCTTTCATTTTATTAAAGGATGGGTTCATAATTTTTCAAGTCTGTCTTTTAAAACAACAGGTGCTGAAATTAACATTGAAATAGGTTTTTCTTGCCGTCATCGTTCCTCCTGTTCATACTGACCATTAGAAAATCACTTCATAATGTACTTACAATGTAAGTGTATGGGGACAAGTGATTCGAATCAAGTAGATATCTTTCGACGTTACAGTCTTTTTTTTGTTACTGTACTTCCACTGCAGCTCAACACAGAAACATTGAGGAAACACAAAGAGGGATTATTTTACTAAAAAGACTGTAAATGTGGTAGATATCCACTTGATATGACTAACTCAGACTGCTGAAGCCTCATATAAGCTTCAGATAAACGTTTAAATACATTTTTGCACAAAATGACTGTGGATTTTACTTACATTGAAAGTGCATTTGAAGGGGATATTTTAATAGTCAGTATGAACAGGAGGAATTATTACAGCGAGGAAAACCTCTTTCAGTGTTCATTTGGGCACCTGCCTGTTGTTTTAAGACAGACTTGAAAAATTGTGAACTGATCCTTTAAGGTAAACCACTGAATATGATATGACTGAAGCACAGTGTTTCGTGCTGTTTCATCAGTCTGTCAGAAAAAAGCAGCATACAATATTCATCAACTTCATTTATTCCCTGCAGTTTTCTTTATTTACAACAAAGAGGTACAACATGTCATACAAAAACAGTAAAGAAAACCTTTGTACAAACCAGAGGAGTCCAAAGTCCATTCATTGTAAATCCTTTTCAAATCAAAGTTAAAATCAAATGTACTTCCTTTAAAATACTGAAAGTCTTCTTAGCTTTTTGCTCTTCACATTTTTGATTACTGTCTGAGTTCAACAATAAACTGATGCAAGCAGGTTTGGAGCCAGACATTTAGATTTGTGGATGTGAAATTTACCAAGAATGATCAGCAGCTGAACTATATAGGTAATATTGCTATCCGACCCACAAAATATAACATCGAATAAATCAGCCTGTACATAAGTGCCCATTTTCTTATTCATTTTTAAAAGCTTTATTGGAACAAGTGTACATCAAATTTACAGCACATGTGTATACAACTGAAGTCTGCAATCACATGCATGCCAGTGGGAATAAAGGTTCTAAAAAGTTAAATGTCTTCTATAGCTTACAGTAGTTATATGTTTTAACAGTCAGATGATTGAGGATGAAATGTTATGGTGTTCACATATTGTTTGATATGAACAGTCAACTCTGAAATTTTGGCTTTTTGCTTAAGAGTTTGGATTTGTGCATATACAATTTGGTCAAAATAGTAACCAAATCAATCAAATAGAACTGCGGTTTTACTTAAAAAAAAAAAAAAAAAAGAATTAACAAAAGGATAATATACAAACATTCAGGTAAACAGTAGTAGCACATACAAATCAGATTTAAATAGCATAAAATACATAAGGAACATAAAATGAAAATATTAAGACAATTACATGAAATAATATATATATATATATGAAAACATATTAACACACTTTTAACCTTTTTTAGATATCATGTTCAAACCATACAATCATCTTCAACAAACACATAAAACAAGCATGCAAATCGACCAAAAACCAAAAACTGCAGTTTTACAATCACCCTTGAAGACGCACCGTACGTCACTGCGGTGACGCTACAGCTGACTTCTCGCGAGACGAAGCCCAGTTTTTCCCAGCTACCAGTGTGTGTGTGACAGAGACAAGGAAAGATGGCGACGCAGGAGAGCGAAGCAACTAAAGCTACCGTGAGCAACGGCGAGGTAAAATGAATGACACTTTCATGACCGTGTTTAATTTTCGTCACGAGGGTTTAGGAGAGCGGTGTGTTTGTCTGAACGTTGAGTGTGTGACCGTAAACGTTTAAGCGTGTTACCGTTCGTTACACGAGCCAGAGTGACGTTGTCAGTGCCGGTTGGTTTTTAAAACGACCCCCTCCTGCCGTTAACGACGTGTTGAGAAATCCTGACTGCCAGCGAGCAGATGAGCGGAGCAAGAGTGGCGTTTACGGTTAAATCTCACCGGGAGACACACAAAAATATAACCGGTGACAAGATAATTAGTTGACTGAAAGTGTGTTCGTGTGAGCCGGCTGACTGCTGCAGTGTGTCGGTTAGCTATCACAAGGCCTGAACCTGAACAGCGCAGCTTGGGCTCGTCTAACCAGGCCAGTCTGAAGCAGGTCTCACACATGTCTTACTCACTGTACAGTCTTTACACTTGTTCTTATTTATTTATTTATTTTTTAAATTTTCCACCTTTCCAAGTGGAAATTCCAGCTTTAACGCACAAGTAAGTTAGTACAGAAATTTATAATCTGGCAATTGTTCTTGTTACAAATGACACGTCAAGTTAGATGAAGCAGGATTAGTAAACGTCCAATTTGGCTAGTAATGAAGATGTCCTCTTAAATCGTTAAAACAATATCTGTTAAAGGGATATTTCTGCTTTTTTCCGAGTGACAGATGCTAATCACAGTTTTCCAGAGGTCAAAGTGAATCATCAATGTCTGGAGGCAAACTACTGGTGTACCTTTTCACTCCAACAAACCTCCAATTTGTAATGATACAAAACATTGATATGAAAAAGCAAGGAAATTATGAAGCTGTCAATGACAAATGTTTGGTATTTTTACCCAATTAATGACTAAGATGACTAACCAGCAATTTGTCATTCAACTAGCTGTTCATTTTGGTTTGGGTTTCTTTAGTTTCCTTTGTAGCATTGATAAGCAAATGGCAAACCCGATGAAAACAGAAGATTTAGACTTTCACAGTTTACATCAAAACTTAAACATATTTTCCTTTTTTAACCTACTTTTTTATCTACTTGTAGATAACAAAATGAACACGATGCTCCTATCAATCATAGTTTTTGTAATATAACCTTGTTAGATCTGATAGCGCTCCAGCACAGGGAGAGGCATTAAAAACATGGTTGCACTATACTATTCGAACAGAACATGCCACTGAAATTAGGTCTTAATATACCTACTAGAATAAAATGTAATGTTTTAATTCTAACACTGTTTTGGTTCTGCTTTAACTTGTAACAGATTTGTTCTTCACAAACTCAAATCATTGGCAGTCCAAAAAGAAATGGTGTCATTTCCTCTAATCGGTTGTAAACATAAAAATATGTTTACAACCTGGGGAAACAGAATTTTTTTTATCATTCAGAAGCAGACATAATACTTATTTATTCAGAAAATGAGTCTTTAAGGATTCTGAAAATACCTCCACGACAGCACTTAGATGTTGTGAAAAAAATTGTTTTCTTTTTTAGCTTTATCCTCCAGTAAAATGCATACTTAGCTCAGTGATTCAAATGTAATGGTAATACACAAGTGGCAGAAACTAGGACAAGGGTACTGCATGTATTAGTGTATCTTTTTCTTTTTTTTTTTTTAAATAAAATAGCTCTGTCAGGATAAATGCGCTATTTTAGAGGAGACAGTTGGTCTCAAGGCCCACTGGTGCTGAATAATTTGAGAAATGTTTCTCTGGTATTTTAATTTAGGGAAAACACTAAATGGTTAATAGCCAGATAAAACCAGAGGTGTTGGTGCTGCTCACTATTGGTGTGATAAAATAGCAGCTTCTTTATTTTTTTGTATTTCAGATGTTTCCTGATTGCAAAGAGACTATAATGTGAACAAATAAGTATCTTTATTTTAGGACAGACTGAAAGCATTTGTGAATTAATTCACGCACATGCCACAGATGATTTTTTATATCCTTATTTATGTGCCTAATATTGCATTGCTTTCATTTATAACCTTATTTATATTCTTAAATTGCATCACTTTCTTCCTGCTGCAGAGGATACTATCGCTATGTGTAATAAACATTAAAAGATCAGCTTCTGCTTCTCTGTGAACGATTGACTCAGCTGAACTTTTCACCCTCTTTCAGTGTAAAGCATTTACTTTGCAACCTGAATAGGTGGTTAATTGTTAATCCTTGTTCAAGGTGTGCAAATGTATCATCCCTGAGCTCAAACAGATAACCTGCTTTTTTGTATGTTTGTTTGTTTATTTTTTTCTGTTGCTGAGCATATTGGTGATTTGTCTGTGTGACAGTTAATACGTTGATCCCTCCAGGAGTCCATGTCTCTCTGATAATAGAAGTGTTTCTATTTTAACACGGCAGGACATGGCAGCAAGGATGAAAAGCCCTATTTTGAGCTACTTCACGGCCTTGAAATGTTCTGTTTATGATACCTACAGGGCCAGTGGCTTACCCCAAAACCTTGAAAATCTCACTTCACACTCACTCTCTGCCCACTTGTTACCCCCCTGATAAATTATAATAACCTGTTAAACGGAAAACTTCAAGTGGTAATTGTTTTGCACAGGCGAACCTCCTGTCTCCCTTGTGTTGGTGACAACGGGGGGAGATTAGATGTTTAGATAGTGAATGAGTCTCATGACTTGGCGTGTGCTTGTCCATTGTGTCATTTGAATAGAATGTGGCCTTGCTGGATGGGTGGGGGGGTAACACGGACACGCTGGAGCTCAGAAAGGGTGAAATCACGTTAAAGAGCAAAGCAACGGCAGATTACACATGATCTTAAAGATGCAGGCTGATGCTCACATGTGTATGACCTTAGTTATTTAAACTGAGGCTGTTAGAGCACAGTAGTTAATGAGCTAATAGCCGGTCAATATCAGTTTTGACAGATTGATACATTTAGGTAATATCGTCTGATTAAAAAATGAAACCTAACCTGTTTTTTTTTTTTTTAATTTCTCAGTTTGCACCATGTTTGACATGTTTAGATGCCCTTTAATTTGTTATAATCAGAGGGCTACAATAAACAATTTTGTTTCCTTATTGATTAATCTAATATAATTTTTTATTGAAATGTCAGAAAATAGGAAAATATGCCTCGGAGGTTTTTCAGACCTTCAAGTTACGTCTTTATGTATATTCAATTTACAATTATATAAAATGGCAAATCCTAGAACGAAAGAAGATTTTATGATGTTTTCTTGATACATTTAATAAAAAATATAAGGTGATTATTTAAAAATCTAAGTTTTCTGTCAAGCAAACGTTACATTACAATCGTCCTACTTTGTCAACATTACCTCTCTTCAGCAAATCATGGAGTGACAGATTGATTTGTGTGACTGAAGTTGCTTCAAATACAGAAGTCGGGTGTAATTAATCAATGATATGAGGTCACCACACAATAAAAGTCTGAGGTGAATTGTATTTTTGTCACCTCATCTTCACTTTTAATCCATGAAAATCGACTGTATACTGTTCTTTATTCTTTATTTGGATCACAAAGTCGTCTCAGTCGTCACACAACAATGACGACAGTAAAACAAACAACAATTTAAAATCACATCGAGCAATAGATTAAAAAAAAAAGAAGGAAAAACTGGTCGAGTTTAAAGGTCAGACAATTAGTGAAATAACTCTGAAAAGGTAGGAAATGCAAATTTCCAATGAAAACAAAAACAAAATGATCAATATAGAAAAAAAAATAAAATGAAAAATTACCAAAAATCTTCCAAAACTGCAATAAATAAAAGTAACATCTGTGCAGGAGTTGTCAGATTTATAGTTTTAGTGACTTAAAAAAAATCTATATTTGTAGGCAGCAGAAGCTCTTTAAAGAACCATTCTCGTGCTGTTTCATATGAATACACATAATATTGCATTATATCACCATGTTGAGGTTACAGTAAAGTACGGTGGCTTCATCTGACTCACGAGTTCTTTAGTGGCTCTTTATTTTTTTTCTGTGGGTGAAATTGGTGTTTAACATCATCACATGTTGCCTTCACTGCAGAGGTCATTGCTGTGACACTTCCACTGAACGTGTGTGTGTTTGTGTTTATGCTTTTAGGTGAGCAGTAATGGGACTGCTGCAACAACAGACGACCAAGCGTTGCAGACGGCTGGAACTGCACAGGACCCTCAGCAACAAATACGGCAACGGCAACAGCAGCAGCAGCAGCAGCAACAACAAGCACCTAATGCATGGCAGGTCATTAAAGGAGTCCTCTTCAGGTGCGTCTGTCTTTCTCTTTGTCTTTTATAGCTGACTTGACGAGCAGAAAATCAGCTCACAGATAGAAAAGCTTACTCTGATACTGATGTTTAAAAAAACCCAAAAAAAACCACATGATGTGGTGTGTTATGGTTTCCGTCACAATCAATATCAAAATAGTGTGATTAATATTTAACATATTTTATCCTAGTTTTAGTGCGAGTGAACCGCTCAGCCAAAGTTCACTCTGTGCAGAGTTTCTGTGTTTCTCCATCTGCCATATTTAACCCAAATTTGGCCTTTTTGGAAACATGTTTCTTCATCTTCCTCTGTGCACATTGCTGCATAAACAAGCCAGACAGTTTGTTGTCGATGGATTTCCATTTCTGATTCGGTACAGTCACTGGCGGGGAACATTTGTTCTTGCTGGATTTGGGACAAGTGACAGATCTTTTAATAATTCTAGTCTACTTGTTCAGTGTGTTGTCCGCTGTATTTATGCTGTCATTCACCGTGTGCTGTTTTATATACTAAGACAAAAAAAATGTATGTTGGCAGCTGTCTGTTAGTTGCGTCTCAAGTGTTTGTAGGTTCAGGTAGCTTAGCAGTTTAATGTTATGTTTAATGAATTCAAAGAGTTCACTCTGTGTTTTCCTGTATAATTGAATGTACTGTACCACAAGAGTAAAGACTACATGCAAAACATAGCATGTTTTGAGCTGGTAGTTTATTTTTGACACCTAGTTTGAGTAATAGTTGTTTTTTCCTGCCGAAGGCAAGCAGTTAGAGCCAAACCGCAACCACTTATGTAAAGGGACAGGCACATTTATTCCATTATGTTCCATTAATAAGTCTTTTAGCACAAAAGACTTATTAATGGAACATATATATATATATATATATATATATATATATATATATATATATATATATATATATATAAATATAAATATAAATATAAATAAAAACAGGAACAAATGTTGGCTGCAATTTAAACCAAAAAAAAACCCACCAAAAATATTCTTAAGGAAACAATGTCACATTTACAACACTTGAGCAGCAGGTGCTTACAAGAAGCATCTGAAGGCAGTTTAAGCTTATGTGAACCTCGAGTCTGGGTATTAATTGTCAGTTTTTCTGGACTTTGATTTGATTTAGTTTGTTACATGAACCAGAAGATCGAGCAGATCGTATTAGGAAGTAGCTTTGCCTTTACAGAGTCAGAGTGTTTGGTTAAAAAGAGATCTTATTGATCTTATATCAAGACTGAAAATGACAAACCAAGATCTTGTCTAAAACGGATGTTTTAAGTTTTCATGATTTTTTTTTTTTTTTTAAATTTACTTTTAATTTTTATATCACAGAAAACGCAGATTAGAAGTTAAACGGATAAAAAAAAATCAGTTTCGGTTCTTGAAATTTTTCTGAATATTTCACAATATTTTCATTTGTTGCTACACAGTACTCTGCATTGTTCTTTCAGTTCATGTTTGTCTGCCTTGACCTATGACTGATTTATGATGCAAGAAAGGCGCCTAAAGTCAGACTGTAATGCGGCCTGACTGGATACAGTTTAATCAGATTAGCCTTCTTGTGGTTTCACTCTCTTGTGGCAGCTCCTTAGATCTTGAGAGAAAATGCACTTTTTGAGCCTTTTTTTTTAATGCAAATCTACCCAACGTTTGTTAGTTCATGTACAAACACGTTTAAATATTAATCCATTTCATCCCCTCAAGTGCTCTCCTCTCTTTTTCTTCTTTCTTATTTGTTTTTCCGTGCTTATCTTTGAATTTAATTCCTAATATACTAAACCTTTTCACCCTCTCACATGTGTTTCTCCAGAATCTTCATAATCTGGGCGATCAGTAGCTTTTTCCGTCGAGGGCCGTCCACTCCTGACCCCAACACGCCAGCCGGGGCACCCAGAGTACCCAGCAGGAACCTCTTCCCCAAGGACACCCTCATGGTATTACACCTGTCCCTCTTAATAAACACTCAGTTTTTATCTGCATGGCCAGGTTTTTAATTGAATTGAAGCTGTTCATTCTTGAACACGTCTCATACACGAAGCCCCTGAAGTATTTGAACAGCAAGACAAAGTTATCTCACCTTGTCACACTGGCTTGCTCGCTCTCCCCTGCGTCTGTAATGTCATAAACACCTTTATTTTCTCACCGTGCTTGCAGGACCTGTACGTGTACGTCTCCCAGGACGAGGTGTTCTCCGACTTCAACAACACAGATGCCCTGTTCTGGTTCCACCGGGACCTGGTATATGGAGACTGGAACACGGGGGAGCATGGCGATGGCTGCTACCAGCAGTATACGGAGATGGACATCCCAGAGGTGAGGATGACTGAGGATGGAGGGGGGCGAGGGGAGAAGGATCAACTGTTGGTGAAGGGAATGAGGCAAACCTAAACATATATTTATCTGAAACCCGTCTTCCTGTTTGATGTTTGTTTTGTAGAACGTGCAACAGAACGGTTCCCTTTACATACATGTCTACTTTACTAAAAGTGGATTCCACCCAGACCCCAAACGCAAGGGGCAGTATCGCAGACTGGCGACAGTTCATTCAACACGAAGTAAGCACATGTGACCTGAATCGTTAAACTCACAACAGAACAATAACAGTGTTATAATTTCTGTCATCTTCCCAAAGTGTTTAACTGGACTCGTTTGCTTTTTCAGTGCTGAATAAATTCAAGCGCAGAAAGTTTATGAAGACCAAGAATCTGCTCACAGGAGAGACGGAAGCAGATCCTGAAATGATCAAGGTTGATATTTTTCTTTTCTTTTCTTATTATGTGACACTAAGTTGATCAGTGATTTGCAGGAGGAGGATTTTCCACTTAGCCTGCCAGTTTTGTCTTTGTAGATTTGATTATAGTGAGCATTTCAAGTAATTACCTTGAATATATGATAACATAGATGCCCGAGTAAATCTTACAGCAAAACATATTAGTGGTAATTCTGGATCAAAGAACCAAAAACCTATTTAAAAGCCTTTAATCTGGTTAGTTACGGTTAATAACCGATGGGTTTGACTTCAACAGCAGCTAAAACATCAGTTAGTTTCATTAATTCTGACATTGCAGAGGTTGTTTTGCGGCTCATCTCTGACACGTTTAATCAAATGTCTCTCCTCACAGCGGGCAGAGAGCCACGGTCCAGTGGAGATCATCTCTCATTGGCACCCCAACCTCACCATCAACATGGTAGACGACCACACCGCCTGGGTCAAAGGCTCCGTCCCTCCTCCACTAGATCAGCGTAAGTTCCTCCTCACTGTTCGTTTGTAACGTTGCAACAAATGTCAAGTTTCAGATCACAAGTCTTGTTTTCCTTCTACCACTAGATGTGAAGTTTGATGCAGTAAGTGGAGACTACTACCCCATTGTGTACTTCAATGACTACTGGAACCTTCAGAAGGACTACTATCCCATCAACGAGACCCTGACGAAGCTGCCGCTGCGCCTCACTTACTGCCCGCTGTCCCTATGGCGCTGGCAGCTGTATGCTGCGCAGAGCGCTCGCTCAACATGGCCCTTCCTGCCGGAGGACACGTACGAGCAGTCTGATGAAGATCAAGATTCGGTCAAGGTAAGAGGTCAAGGGTCACAGGGAATGTAAGTAGATGTGATGAAATGTGAGCATATTCAGGTCTAGACCCATGTTTTCTCCCCATGCCCCCTTTAAGTTTAGCTAATTAATCGAATAGTTGATCGACAGATGATTAATTTTCAATTACAAGTCAGTTTATTTTTACCGCTATTGCAGAAAAGATTTTACTCTGCCGCCGCATTTCTGCTTTTTTCTTTGTATATGATTAAACAGCAATGCAAAGAGATGCTCGTTATGCCAGATATCAATGCTTGTTCTAGCTTCCTGCGGTTGTATATGAATCAATTTGTCTTATGTTATTTTCTCCAAAATAATCAATGGTATGGCAGTGTGTGGCAGTTTTATTTAATATGCACATATTTCTCGAAACCTGGTAGTAAACGGGCCCGGGGGCTGAATTATTAAAGACTGTAGTATTGATAACCTCCAACATACTTTTTAATGTATTGGTGTAATTTATTGTGATGCTGCAGCTTCTCCTCTGCTCTCTTTGTCGGGGCTGAGCTCCTCCACACATAAATATACACACACACACACACACACACACACACACACACACACACACACGGACGGAGCAAACATTACAGCACAGGTGAAGTGAAGATAGCTTTTTGCAGACAACATTTGTTACTGTAAGTGCAATAAAATCTTGGCGTGTAAAAAGCCAATGCTTTATCAATACACCTGTTCAATAATCATTAACATGTTAAAAAAGTGATATCTCATTCTGCTTTGACTGCAGTCTTTCATCCACTGTCGCGATGTGGTTGTGTAAACACAACCATAGCTCAGTAGCTAATAATGAATTGTTATGAACAAAAGCTGCCTATAATCTGTGTGTGTAATCTTAACTGTTTAGATGAGTTTATCATGTATCTTAAAATTTGGCAAATTCTTATAAACTCAGCTGCTGGTTGAGACAAACCAGCTCCTCCTAAACCAGCTCCTCCCAGTGAATCACATCAGTATCAGAGGGAGGAGGACAGAGACCAGGATGAATGACCGATACTGACTGATGTCTGTGTTCTTTATTCTTTCAAAACTTCACTCAGTGTTTTGATGTCAAGAATATTATTTATCTTGTTGACATTTTAGATTTGTTTACAGTGAGATACTACTGAGTTTATATAGTGACTTTGCTGTTGTAAACATTACTGTCGCTGCTCTTGAAACATTTAGTTGTATTTAAAATATAAATAAATTCTTATCCTGCTCTGAATTTATTCTTCTTTTAAAAATAGTTTTGCTTTCTCACAGTCCATTTTTTTTATCATCTATGAAAGAATATGGATGTTTTTACATCTCAGCTGTCCATGAACCTCTATAAAACTCAACACAGATGTGTTGTGTGATATGTCTTTCTTATAGCATATTACACATCGCAGAATATCCTATATAGGGGCCCCAGCTGGTGTCTTCTGTGGACTCTCTGATCAAACCTAAGGCACATGTTGGTGTTTCCTCTGTACTGAAGTTAAAAACTTGTCTTTGTATAGGTGGCCCTGCTGGAAACCAACCCCTACCTCCTGGGACTCACCATCGTTGTCTCCATCGTGCACAGCATCTTTGAGTTTCTTGCCTTCAAGAATGGTAAGTTCACAACAGCTGGTCTGTGTACAAGACTAAAAATGGTTCCTCCTGGTATCTTTAATGCCCTCAGCAACACCTCACCTCCCTCTCCTCCTCCAGATATCCAGTTTTGGAACAGCCGGCAGTCTCTGAAAGGCCTCTCTGTGCGCTCCATCGTTTTTGGGGTGTTTCAGTCACTGGTGGTGCTGCTGTATATTCTCGACAATGAGACAAACTTTGTGGTGCAGGTCAGCGTCTTCATCGGCCTTCTTATTGACCTGTGGAAAATCACCAAGGTCATGGACGTCAGAGTAAGTCAAAACAACGATATTTAACGGTAGAATATCCTCCTTTTTTAAGTAGGAGGCTGTGTGTCCTTTTGTTTGTCACATTTTATTCAAGCAACCATCGATTTCTATCTTTTCTTCTAGCTGGACAGAGAGAACAAAATCGCAGGAGTAATCCCTAGATTGGTATTCAAAGACAAGTCAACATATGTCGAGTCTTCAACCAAAGTCTATGACGATGTAAGTCAAACCACAGCTGTAGCTGGCCATATGTTTCCCTCTGGAGAAAATACATGTTTCTGTGTCAGAGTGGAATATTAATAATATATTCTAGTAGTTTCTGATAACAAGTTAACTATTACTTCCTTTTCTTTGTGTGCAGATGGCCTTCAAGTACTTGTCGTGGCTGCTCTACCCTCTGTTTGGCTGCTATGCGGTCTACAGTTTATTGTATGTAGAGCACAAAGGCTGGTACTCATTTGTACTCAGCATGCTCTATGGATTCTTGTTAACCTTTGGTAAGTTTGTCTGAAGTGTTTATTTACTCCAGTACTTCTGTCTTTTTGTTTTCTGTCGAACTGAACACTGTTTTGTGTCAGGTGTTGAAAACTGATGTCACACAAACAGGCAGTGGTGGAAGAAGTATTCAGATCCTTCACTTAAATAAAAGTACCAACTCAGCAACGTAAAAGTACTCCATTACAAATAAAAGGCCTGCATGAAAAATCCAACTTACATAAAAGTACATAAGTATTAGCAGCAAAATGTGCCACAAGTATTAGCTGCTAGTTTCAACTACTTTATATACAGCTAGTTTAGTCCAGTGGTTCCCAACCTAGAGTTTGGGCCCCTATATATATATATATATATATATATATATATATATGTATATGTATATGTATATGTATATATATATATATATATATATATATATATATATATGTATATATGTATAT
>CM055845.1:14791643-14921643 GCA_029490765.1 Euthynnus affinis
GCTGCTATCCACTCTGAAGAGTTTTTACTCAAGTTTTGGGCTAGAGTGAAAGACGTTTGAACCGAGAAAATAAAGGAGAGTACCGGGATTTTTTACGGCTGGACGGCGAAATTAATGGTTTTGAAGGACTCCTCGCATGCGATGAAAGGCGTGGACATTTCCAAGGGTCCCTCTGGTAGGTTTTAAGTGTTAATTTTCAGGGATTTGTGTATGTGTGTGTATATGTGTATGTTAGAGAACCAGAGTGAGAGAGAAAAAGAGCTGACATCACTGTAAGCATGTGATCTGTCAGCGCAGAGGAGCCAACACCCATCCCCGTGCTCAGATCACTCCCACCCGGTTCTCACTGTCACTGCTTCACCGTAAAGACTTCAACATTTTTACCATCACAGCTGTATTTGTATCCTGTGCTCATCTAACAGTCTGCTTCCTGTTTGTCCTTGCAGAGCTGCCAGACTTTGGTAAGTGTACATTTTTATTTGCTTTTTGTTACCTTTTGCTCTAGATAAACATGTAGTAATGTGGGATGTAAAATCACTATGTCGAAGTGTGACTCGGTGTGACCTGATGTAGCAGAAGCAGAAGTAGACCCATCATGCGTGCTCCTGCTTCCTTATCTCGTGTTTTGATTTTCACATCGAGGTTAGTATGGCGGCTCTGAGATGCAAAAACTCATTTAAAATCTCAAAAACAAATAAACAAAACAAACAAAAAAACAGCATATTGCATTTAAGATCACGGTTAACGTATTTTCATTATTAATTCATCCTATTAATCATTATTAATTAATAAACCTTGATTAAGTATGTATATTTATAGTCTAGAAATGTCAGAAAATACTAAAATGACCATCACATTTTCCCAAAGCCCAAGTTGACATAGGAAAAGCTTGCAGTCATTGCAATTTCAGTTCAAAATACAGATAAAATGATACATTACTAAGATTTCAATCATTAGAGACTAAAGCAAATATTTGTGAAGCTAAAACCAGTGATATAAATGCAGTATGTATATTTTTAAGGTCTAGAGGTCTAGCTGCAGTCTTGCAGACCTACATGACCCCCCCCCAACCCTTAACCCTAACCATGTCACCAGTCATGCCTAAACCTAACTGAGTGGGTGTGTTGTGTAGTAAAGTGGGTGTGTCGTGTAGTAAAGTGGGTCCACAGATAGACCTACTTGAATTCTTACATAGATTTTAACATTTACAAGTGTAAACAAACTCCTCTTAGAGAATTAACCAGAGTGACTTAAAATTTAGTCAATGTCATCTAAAGACCTTTGTGATGCTAAATTGCAAAGTTTTTGAGTTTTCATGGAATGCCCTTGACATTTTGTGCTGGTTACTTTGCGTGTTTAGCCATGAAATAGAAAATTGTTGTGACTTGAATCTACATTGTCCAATCAGGACCCAAATTTCTCATACTTGATAAGAGTCAAGGCCTGAACTATGGATGTATGAAGTGAACTGGATACAGATTTGGAGGTGGGGCCATGTTCATTCCTAGGAAAGTTGCTCAGTAGCGCATGAAGCCAAAAAAGTTTCCCACTGCAAAGAAATTACCTGGGCTGCTTGTGCCCATAGATTGGCTCACTAGAGACTTCTGTCAACTGAGACAGCGAACTTCTAGTTTATCCCTCTGGCTAACTTAAATGGGGATAAAACAATTTAATTGTACAACTCTTCTAGACTTTCAAAATGCGATCAGACCAAGTGGATCAAATTCTGATAGTGAAACAAGTCCATTTTGCGGGGTTCTGATGCTCAAAAAACTGTATCCACCGTTTTATAGACACTCCTTTTCCCATGACTGTGTGCAGAAAAAATTGCTTTTTGGGCCTTTGTTGGACTCAGAAGTTGTAATTCCCACGGTTTGGCCAGTATGTCATATTGATTTCAAAAGCCGTTGCTCCTGGAGGCTTTGCCTTAACACTACATATCAATATTGAGTCATAGTGACAACTACTGGCAAAAGGTGCTGTAGGTCAAAAAGATCCATCTTAACTTTGTTCAGGAGAATCTGAAGAGCTTCACACTGTTCTATTGTGAAGCTCTTGAGTTTTCTGTGGTGAGCCTGACAATTTGCATGTTTTGTTATGAGAGAGGAAGCTGCAGGTCATTTGTGTTTGTACAGGCGGATGTTTATCAGAATTGGTGCAACTGGTTGGAAAGGCACCTGATGTCCACATTTCTCTTTACAGGATCAGCTTAAACAGTAGAGGTTAAAATGTGTACAGCTGATATCAATATCAGTAGAAAACCACAGTGACCACTGTGTGTTCAGCCACACAATTCCTTAATGCAATGTCCAGTATTCATGAAAATGTATATAAATGTCAGGCAATGTCCAGTAAATATATTGCTGTATTACTAACTTACTTGTGAGACACCACCTACTGGCAACAGGAAGTGAAGCCTAAATTACACCTCGATCATCAAATGTATACACAATTTCAACATATAATGTCCAGCGCCATGTCCTGCACACAGGAAATAATATTTTAGCTGTTCACACAGTGTCTGACAATCTTGAACATTCAGAGCCATGTTAACCAACAGTTGCGACACCACTGCTAGAAATGTCAAAATTGTTGCAGATTAATTTTCCGTTGGTCGACTAGCAGATCACTCTGCTTACTGCTCCTCTGCTTATATTTTCTACATCACGACTGCAGAAAATAATAGTTTCAGGTGTCATATGTAGCAGGTGTCAACCATGGGTCTAAATCAGCATGCATGGTGTCTTGAGCTGATGATAACCATAGCAACAATACCAATGAATCACCATTAGTTTAACTGTCACTCATAACAGTAACCATGAATTCGACTGACAAACAAACTTTACAATAAAATATGTCTTATCTTCCCTGGTTGTTATCACATCAACACAATAATGCATTGCAAGGTGTTCTGATATAGAAAATAATGGACCCTGTGAAAGAAATTACAATTTAATTTTCAATTCAGTATACACAAGCAAAAAAGCCAAAGACTTATTACACAATACTTAACTGTAAAATTAAGCATTAAACTGATCTAGAATAAAAACAGAAATACTCATCACTGGATCTCGTGATCAGTGTAGTGAAGTGGAGGCCTAAACATTAGTCACACTCATGAATTATGTGACATTTACTGATTTAAATAGCGCCTCTGCTATTTTTCCCCCTGAGGGCTCTTGTTTTTTTTTTTTATTCATAAAAATGTTTAAAGCTTGAATGATGTTTGTGGAAGTGGCATTTGTTTCTAAAAACGCTGTTGGAAAACCTGAAATAAATAAATGTCAGAGGTCATCAGAGAGATCCCATTTTTCACCTTTAGAAATCACATAAAAACTTTACTATCATGTTTACAGCTGTAGTATTATAGTTTTATATTTTTTTATTAAGATAATTTAAATATTAGTTGCAGCTTCATTGACTTTTACTGCTTCAGTATTAACTTAATAATAAATCAGTCACAACATTTGAACTGAAACAATTTTCTCTGCCAATATTTCTTAGTTTGCCGTCCGAGACATTATCAATATTTTATTCACAGACCTCATCCAAGAAATCATCATAGAGGACAGTGATTGGTCAGGTGCCTCCCTCCCAAGGCCTCCTCCTCCTCCTGTAAACCTCCTCCAGGACCACGAGATGCTCAGACAGAGCTCGTCGCTGTCGTCCCAGCCCGTGCTGGTGGCACGAGGCACTGCATGTCAGGTGGGTGTGTTCAAAAACATTCTTGGTTGTACTGTATTTGTATCGGCATAGTCATATATGTTGTTTTTTTTTTGGTCTGTCTGTCTAGCTCGTCTGGTTTCTACCTCAGTTAGCGGTTTCCTGTATTTGCCTGAGTGACTGTTGGCAACACCAAGGGGGGGAGCATGGAGTTGTTTCTTTCAGGTGTGGTTGTGTGTGCTTTTGGAGTGAGATTGTGTTTTTCCAGTGAAGAGAAGGTGAGAGTGGGCCGTTTTTCGGGGGGCAAACAGGATGAAGAAACACGGATGCGATTTAAATCCTATGAAACTTTCGTGTCAGAGTCAGTTTTTTCTTTGTATCAGCCTGTGAAAACAGCTGCATGATGTCTTCTGTGGTTCTGGAGGAGCTTTGTCAAGTCTGAGAAAAATACTCGAGTGATATCACTGTGGTCATTTTGGCCTCGGAGATCATTGCGTTGTGGGAAGAGCGGATTCTGCTGCACCGAGTTTGACTATTTGTCTCTTGCATGTAGAGCTGCAACAAGTAGTCAACTGACAGAAAACTATAGCAATACTACAGCAACTATATTTATAATTGAGCTTGAGTCATTTCTGCTGGCTTCAGATTCTTTAAACTAAATGTCTTTGAGTTTTTGGCTGCTGGTCTGAAATTGAAAAAAATATTCCGCATTACAAAAGCTGCTACTATATAGCGTTACAAAAGCTGCACATTCTAGCTTTTATCTAATGATTGAATACAGAATAAATTTTGAATATTAATGAAATTCCTGCATTTTACCTGTTAAAAACGTTAAATCACCTTCAAGTTTGCTTGTTTGTATTTTCTTGTATTTTAATGGAACAGTTACTTAAATATGTTTTGCAGTCCTTCCATAACAAGAAATAAACATCCATACTCAACAATAAATAACACAAACACAGAGATAAAACAACAAAAAACACAAAGACTCAAAGCTAGTACACAAGCTGGCTCTACAAAATATTATAAACTCTTAGATAATTGAGGAAAAAGAATAGGCAACTCAATCCACTAAAACACATAAAAGTGGGATAAAAGCTGTGGATTTGTGTGATTTATGGCCACTGAAAGCTTTTTAGTGTTAAACTCGATGACAGAGGAAGCTACAGTCCCTGTTAGGATGTAAAAGAGGTGGCTAACTTCTTTTTATAGAGGTTTATAAAGGATTTAAAGCTATTGGAAGAAGCTGCAGCGTGTGTTTGGTGTTTGTTGCTGCCAGTCGGGCTCTTACCATAAACCACGTGGTTTACAGACAGCGGGGAGATCAGACGTGTTGTAATCTGATAAGGCTGCAGTGACGCTGTGGCCTGCACACACAGGTGATAACATGTGTAACCGTGTGTGACTGTGTGTGAGGTTGTAACAACGCCCTGAATTTGAGGTTTTCTATGTGTACAGTTTGTTAGAGGAGTCTTTGTGGCCTGAGAGAGAGAGAGAGAGAGAGAGAGAGAGAGAGAGAGAGAGAGGAGAGAGAGAGAGAGAGAGAGAGAGAGAGAGAGAGGAGAGAGAGAGAGAGAGAGAGAGAGAGAGAGAGAGAGAGAGAGAGAGAGAGAGAGAGAGAGAGAGAGAGAGAGAGATGAGAGAGAGAGAGAGAGAGAGAGGAGAGAGAGAGAGAGAGAGAGAGAGAGAGAGAGAGAGAGAGAGAGAGAGAGAGAGGAGAGAGAGAGAGAGAGGAGAGAGAGAGAGAGAGAGAGAGAGAGAGAGAGAGAGAGAGAGAGAGAGAGAGAGAGAGAGAGAGAGAGAGAGACGACTTGGAGAAACTGTAATCTGACTCCCACTTTCAGTTTGCCATCCTTTCTGTTTACTAGCCAAACCCACCGGGGGTGAAAGGTCGCATTCTTCACCCCGCGCTGCTCCTCGATTGGTCGATCCACATCAGGTTGAGCTGACTTCTCCTATTTCCTGTTCGCTGGCTGTGACTCTGCCAAGCCTTTTGTTTAGCTTCATGTGTTTTAAGGCTAACAGGTATGCCCCGGCTAACACGCTCGCTGGCACACACACTGACACGCACCATCACTTTGACAACAGACATCTGTGGCTCGACAGGATATAGTGAAACATGATCTCATTCAAAGGCATCTCTGCAGCAACGCTTTACTGAGCTCTCAGCTTTTTTACTACTCCACCGGTGGCAAAAAGGATCAACTTCTTTACTTCTTTGTGCCCCTGCAGGTTTGATTATTTATCTGACTTCATGCTAAAGATAGTTCATTAAAACTTCCGCGTGTTTCGTGATGTTTACATGTAGTTTGTGATTCTTCTTCTTTCTTTTCCACCACAATTGAGGGCCATCCAAGGCCTAACTTCATACATACTAATGATAGGCAGCGTAGCAGAGAGAGAGAAAGTAAAAGCAGCACCCAAAGAGTGAGAGGGAGAGAAGTATTAAACTCTATATTTGTGTGTGTGTGTGTGTGAGAGAGTGTGAGTGGGAGCGGAAAAGCTGGTGGTCTGTGGTGTAACGGAACAAATAAGACACCAGAATGTAAGAGGAGGAGTCAGACGGTGCAAGTTTAACTCCATCTGCTGATAGAAAGCACATGTATGTAGCTGTAGCTTATGATGCAGCTTCAGTAGATGACAGACATCTGGCTTTCTGTAAAATACTTTTAATATTTGGGCAGCTTACTCATATAAGCTATAAACTTACGCTCAACGCAGATAAAACTGAGTTGATGTTGGTTTTAATGTTAGAAGGAAGGCCTATCGACATTGTGGACATTATAGCTCAGGTTGTTTGATTTATGACTTTGTTTTGAGCAGCAATGTAGCTAGTTTTTTTTTTTTTTTTTTTTTTTAAATTTCAGACACAAGCCCTGTTTTCTCTTGTGAAGCGAGGAGAAAGTTTGCCATCATGAGCTGCAATGATTAGGCGATTAATCAGTCCAACAGAAATTTAATCAGCAACTATTTTGGTAATTGAGTCATTGTTTTAGTCATCTTTAAGAGAATATGATGAGCTATTTGTTGCTTTTGGCTTATCAAATGTGATGATTTTGTGCTTTTCTTTGTTTTACTGGATATCATTGGGTTTTGGACTGTTGCTTAGACAAAATAAGATGTTTAAAGATGTCAACTTGGACTCTGGGAAAATGTAACAGGCATTTTCACTATTTTCAGATGATTCAAGATGACGTCCTGAAATGTCTTGTTTTGTTCTGACCAACAGTTCAAAACACAACAATATTCAGTTTATTATCATAGAAGACTAAATAAACTAGAAATATTCACATTGTAGAAGCTAGAATTACAGAATTTGGATTTTTTCCTAAAAAATGTCTCAAAACGATTAATCAATTATGAAAATAGTGGCTGATTAATATACTATCTGTCTGTCTGTCTGTCTGTCTGTCTGTCTGTCTGTCTGTCTGTCTGTCTGTCTGTCTATGGGAGAATTCAAGAGCATTGTAAACTCTGTGGTAGATGACTCCAGTCTTAATTGTATCTATTTTTAGCTTTTTGTTTTGTCTTTGTCTGTAACTTTTTATGCTGCCTTCCTTAAATTAAATACAGGTTAAATAATGTCAACTTGTGTTTTTTTTTTTTCCCACAGTCGACCTGCACCTTCCCCCAGCTGCCTCAGCAGACGGTGCACTCCCAGGGAAATGGCTCTTCCTTCCCGAGGTGCCTCCTCTCACTCTGGTTCCCCTCGCCGCGGTCGTGGCCCCTCTTGTTTGCTGAACTCCAGGAGCTCTGGCGGCATCTCCTCTCAGGGCCAGGGTGAGACGGAGATGCTTGAGCGAGTTCTGGAGAAACCCAAACTGGTGGTGGTGGAAGAGCCCAAAGAAAGAGGCATGAGATTCCGCTATGAGTGTGAGGGACGATCAGCCGGCAGCATCCTGGGGGCGTCCGGCACTGAAACCAACAAGACTCAGCCTGCAATTGAGGTAGAGATAAACGTGTCAGACTCTATACAGTTAAATTCAGTTTTCGTTTTTGGACCTGACATGGGGGTTTTACTAACTGTTTGATCTTGTGTTGTGAGCACACTCGAACCCCCTTTGTCGAGCGATGTAAAGGGTGGAGCTGGAAGGATGTGGGTTGTTAGTCAATCAGAAAGTCCCACAAATCCAAGCTCAAGTGTGGTCAAAGACGGGCGGTTTAATCCCCACCCAGCCCACTAACAAACACTCTTACACACTCATCTTCACCTTGTGCAACCACTTTCACACAACGAAGAACATTTACTTAGGCCTAAATCAGCTGTGATATGTTCACTGTTGCCTTGTAAACTTCTCTTTAACCTCTCCTGTCCTGTTTTCTCTCTTTCAGATTCAGGGTCCCATTGAGCACATAAAGAAAGTCACAGTTACCGTTTCCTTGGTGACCAAGGATCTTCCTCACCGGCCTCATCCCCACTGCCTTGTGGGTAAAGACTGCCCAAATGGTTCGGGAATCTGCTTGGTGACGATGAACCCCCACAGCAACCGACGTCACAGGTGCACATACATCTGTTTTTATCTAGCATCACTTTTTTATTTTTTAGAAAATTACATTTCCTCTTTTCTTTTGTTCTCTTCTTTCTTTCTTTTTATTCCAGCACTGAACATGTGTTCCTGATCATCTCATATCAATGTACTGACAAAAACGTGTTTCAAACAGCTTCTCTAACCTCGGTATCCAGTGTGTGAGGAGGAAAGAGCTGGACGTTTCACTTCAGAAGAGAAGAAGCCAGAATATCGACCCGTTTCAAAGTAAGACAACACTCACGTCATCAGAACTCAGTTTATTTTGTATATGTTATTCTATACATCAATCTGTTTAATCACAATGGATGATGCAGTTTGTTGTGACTCGCAGCAGACATCATGATTAATTTTTTTGTCTTTTTGTCCCTCAGCTGGTCACTCAAAGGGCATTGAAGACATGGACATGAATGTGGTGCGTCTGTGTTTCCAGTGTGAGTTGGAGTGGGAGGACGGCAGAAGGACTGTCTTAACCCAGTAGTGTCCAACCCGAATCTACGACAAGAGTAAGACTCACAAACACACACTTAATGACTGTAAACCACAGTACAGTATAAATATGTTAATGTATTTCATAATTCTCACACATTTTTGTCTTGTATGTCTTTCACAGAGGCCACAACTACATCACAGCTGAAGATCAGCTGTTTGAACCAGTACAGAGGTTCCTGCATTGGCAAGACGGAGATCTACATGTTATGCGACAAAGTACAGAAAGGTGAGAGAGATAAAAATAGGTCAGTGGAATTTTATTAGCGTCTGTTGTGTTGACCATGTAGAAAATATACTGAGGGTGAACAAAGGAGGCTTCAGAAAGCTGAGTACATCTTTACAGGATTTACATCTAGGAAACATCCAGCTGAGAGTTGTTCAAGATGTCTAAAGTTCCAAATCTTTTTAAGGATTAATAAATTAGGTATATTTACATATAAAACTAGACACAAACTGTTTAATGGTCTCTCTTTCACCTCAGCTGTATTTAGAAACTGTTTTTTATTTGCATTTGGGGTATTTTTACTGTGTATTGTTAACTGAGTTTTAGAGATTTGATGTGTCCAGAACAGCTGCTGCTAAAAACTGTGGCAAAATCAAGTGTAGGACAGATTCATGTTGAAGTCTGAGTGAAAGAAGGTTAGTCAGCATCTTTACGACCCAACATCAAATGATTTCTTGAGTCCACCGTGGCCTGGAGTTTTTCAGGAAACAGAAAATTTTGTTTAGTTTCTGTTGACTTGTGCTTCTAATGTTATTTTTATCAGTGCAGATATCACATGGGGAGTTTTAGTCATTGACTGCTTGATATTTGTCTTTGCTGAGGCTAATTTCCTGTGTTTTGCGCATTACATGTCCTTTTTATATCCTTTCTGTTTGAGAGCAATAAATCTGCAACTCTTTCGGCCCTTTGCGCAACTTTAACTTTTCTTTGTGCTGCGCTTAAACTCATTTGTAAAATTTAACATTTATTTATTCAGAACGATCTGAGGATAAAAAAAAGAATCCTTTATTCTCTTGTCAGCTTTGGCGATTTTATGATTACACCTTAATTAAAGCAACTTTCCGTGTTGTTGATCCACAGATGACATAGAGATCATCTTCCGGCGAGGGTCGTGGAAAGCAAACGGGGAGTTTGCACAGACAGACGTGCACCGACAAATCGCCATTGTGTTCAAGACTCCGCCCTACCAGGACCAGGACATCACAGAGGAGGTTGAGGTCAGCGGTCTTCCTGCGCCGTCTCTCTGACCAGATGACAAGCGAGCCAGTCACCTTCACGTACCTGCCGCACAACCCAGGTGAGTCAGGACTCGACTGCAGCCCTCTTGATGACAGTGTCGGCTAATGACTGAAATGTACATGTTTATTAAACATAAAGAATAGATGCAGCAGATAATTTGAGGCTATGAACAGTAAAAAGAAGCTCATTTAAGTATTTCTGAATTTCTCCAATTTCAGATCCATATGAGGTGAAGCGGAAGAGAAAGATAAAATCAGACATCAGCTTCAGAGACAAACCGTGTGCTACAGGTGAAACTTGGACCTCTATACCTTTCTTTCATTCAGTGTTGTCTTTCTTTTTACTTTTCCCGGTATGTGTCAAGGCAGTTAGGAGGTAAACTGGTGCAATGGCTGCATGTATTTACAGGCCTTTTTTTTTTTTTTTTTCTTTTTTACTGTAGACATTGAGTTGTCATACTGTCAGCAGGAAACACACAAATGTAAATAATAACATTAATCATGGATGTATTGTGCTCCAGGTATTGTGCGTGAGAATTGAACAGAGCCATCATTAACATTATGAGATGCATTTGTGCTTCAAAATGTCTGCTGTGAAAAAGTCTAAGAGGACAAAATCTTCCATAAATAATTTATGTGGACGGTGATGAAGTGCTGTTATAAACCAGTTATAATGTTCCAGGATTTAGGCAAAGTATAAACTGTATAGAAAGGTACAGTCACAGTAACATTTCTATTGTATATTAATGCCAATATCTTGCATGTTACATGGCTGTTGTTGACACACAAACACCTTTTTGTTTTCACACCATCATCAAATTGCAGAAGTATTGACAGTATTGAAATAATCTTTAAATATTTTTTTTAAAGAAATATGAAACTTGCATGTCATGATCCAAAGCCCATAACCTGATAACAGACTTATCATCATATGTCATATGTATTTATTTCCTCAGTAACACAATCCTTTTCTTCTCATGCAGCAGAGACGGCACCTGCAACAGAGCAGCCCTTCCACTTCCCGCCGGCTCAAACCATGATGCCAGACGAGAGGCTCTGCGCTGCCCAGACTACGGCTTTGGGGGAAATGTGTTACAACGAGCCCCAGGACCCTAACATGAGCACTGATGACCTCCTTAATCAGTTGATAGAAATACCTGGGTTATGGGAAATGGTTTCTGACCCAACATTCACCTCGTCGATGCCTGTTGGCTTTGAGCTGTCGGCCGAGCTCAACTCCTCGTTTGCCACATGGATGTGAACTTAAACCAGAACTTTGGCGTGTACCAGCCGGACTTTTCCCATTTCAGCGACGTGCAGTTCAACAGGCTTGTAACTGAGAACCAGACTCAACCACAGTCAGATCCACAGGACTGCCCCTCCAACGTGGTCCACGTGAAGACGGAAGAGGAGCTATGAGCACGTGATGGTCAGGATCATGTAGCACAGTTACGCACTCTCTGTCCACATGAAAGAAACACTTTGACATTGTGGGACGTGTGCTTTCTTTCCCTTTCTTGCTGACAGTTAGATGAGAAGATTGATATCACTCTCATGTCTGTATGCTATGTAAGCTAAATATGAAGCTGCGACCTGGAGCAGTGACTTCCTGGAGTTGTCACTGCTTTCAGCCAAGAAATAGTCTTGGCACACAACCCCTGTAAAACAACAACATCAAGCAAACACTTGGGTTTTTTTTACAGTGACACAAAAGAGATATTGTTAATTAGTGAGCTTTAGAGGGGCTTGTAGGTGGACTTTGATGCCTTTGGCCCCTGGTGCCAGTGGCATATTTACCATTACAGACATGAGAGTGATATCACTCCCCCATATCTTTGTCTGACAGCCTTGCTGGTCGAGGCTTTAGCAAACAGGAGCGGGTTAACATTCCTTACTATTTACCCGTAAATGCTGCTAGCATTAATCTTAAGGCTTACAGATCATTAGAAGGTGACTCACAGTGAGCATGTAGCTTAAAAAGAGAACTGATGAACTTCAACCAAGAAATACTCTGAAACCCTCCATAAAGTGCTGTGTATTATAGTAAAAAATTTGTGAAGTAAAACTGAAATGCCAGTCACGTACTGCAGGCTTGTTTTGTTTGCTTCAGTGTGATTCTGGGAAGACGACCTGACTCCCTACTAGAAGTTGTCAGCAGTAGTAAATGGATTATAGTTTTAAAACAAAAAAAAAATATCTCAAGTAGTTTCAATCTGAGTAGTTTCACCTTTCTCTTGTGTGTTGTTAGTGTTTAATATTTAATCAACTTAAATGCAATAGAAACCAGTTGTCCTTGTAGCCTTAGTGCTGTGTGTGTCAGTTCCCTTTTGTTCTGCAGTTTCACTCTTGTGCTAAGCAATCAGATCTCTTCTTGCTGCTTGTCACAGCTCTGCCCCCTTGCTGTAGCACTGTGGTGTAAATATGTCAAAATAAAATGTCGGTCCAAGTTATTTTTGTCATGTTATTATTTTACCTGGTACTGACTTCTGCTTTTGTAAAAACCTGTTGGACGTCAAAAGAAGCAAGATTGCAGAGTGACTAAAGGGACGCTTTTTTTTTTTTTTTTTAAATGTGACCCGCCTACACACATTCCTAACCTGCACTATCACTTATAAAAACAATGAAACTTGGCATGTAGATGGTTTTGTACTTTTCACATCTGAAAAGTCACAAGAGAATCTTGAATGACTTGTTTGCCCAACAAATTGGAGAGAAACGCTCCAGGCTCCTTCCCTGTTTGTGGTTATTGGACACCTTATAGTCCGCTTAGTCACAGCATTTTGACCTAGAACGAGCAACAATGCCTTCTTTCCTCTCAAAAACTTCTTTCAGTAATCCCGGCTGAGAAGAAATATCCATTTCTTCTTTTCTCTTCATAATAGTTCAGTTTGTGTGGTCTCTGCTGAGTCAGACACTGTTTTGTAATGCGTATTGGGAAACTTGTAATGCCCCTTTTAGAAATTTTACATATTGAGACATATGGGGAAATTAACACCCACACTCATGACCCCTTTTCTCTTCATACAGTATTTATTCTCGCCAACTTTCTAAGAAAGTTGTTTTTTTAGTGATTACTTTTGATTAAACTATTATTTCTTTGTCGATCCATGGATTATTTAGTCTATAAAATTTGAGGAAATAGAGAAAAATGTCTCTAAGTTCCCAGAGCCTAAGAGGACATCTTCAAAGTGCTTATTTTGTCTGACCAACAGTCCAAATCCCAAATGTATAACATTTGAAATAATATAAAACAGACAAAACTAGCAAATCCTCATATTTGAGGAGCTGTAACCAGTGAATGACATTTTTGCTTACTAAATGACCTAAATTATCAAAATGGTTGCTGATTGTTTCTCTGGTGGTATCCACATCCTTTACTTAAGTAAAAGTACCAATACAATAATGTAAACGTACTCCATTACAAGTAAAAATCCTGTGTAAAAAATATTCAAGCAAAACTACACATTAACAGAATGTGCTTAAAGTATTAATGTAAGAGTACTTGTTTCACTGTGACTAATATTATTAGTTAAGTCCAGTATTTCACAACCTAGGGGTCGGGCCCCTCCAAAAGGTCACCAGATAAATCTGAGTGTGTTGTGAGATGATTAATGGGAAAGGAAAAAGAAGAAAAAACAAGCTTCTGATACACAAATCCATTTTCAGTTTTTTTGGAATTATTTCCTCTAATCTTTGATCTTGGGTGAAATATGTGACATGTGAAATGTGACCCTGACTACATACTGCTTTATGTAAGACGTCAAAAACAATGTGTTGTATTTTAAAAGATTGTTATATTATCAATTGTGTCAAATCTTCTGAAAAACTAAAGCTATGAAATAAATGAAAGGGAGTAAAAAGTACAATATTTCCCTCTGAAATATACCTCAAAATTGAACTTAAGTACAGTATTTGAGTTAATATACTTAGTTACCTTCCTTTTCTTTCAATCACTGCTGTCAAGTGATTCATTGTTTTGGTTCTCGTCATCATCACTGCATTTTATCTAAAACCACACCAACAAACCTGTTTTTAATCAAGCAGTAAACATACAATGGTAGCACAGCTATCGAACAATATGATGATACATGAGTCTTTTCTGTATTTAACATTCTCCGTCGTCCATCTGCGCACTTGGTTATTTCATGAGTGATGGTAGTGTTTCTGGATGGAGCAGGTGTTACCTTTTCTGGACGTGCCCGTCACCGTTGACTTGCACTTAAAACACATATGGCTCACAGCCACCGGGAAACTCCACACCGGGCTGGTTTCCAAGGGTTTTGATATAGTGCACACACAAGAGATAAACACATTATTTCCTGTGAAATGATACCATGATATCCTGCTGCGAGGACACGTCTGGACATGTCCACACCATCAGCTTTAACATAGGGTCACACTCTCTGCAGAGTGGATTTATTTTCAGTGATTCAGCTGCAGCTGGCCTTCGTCAACGGCTACAAGAATTGTTGCATACTTCAGGATTTTCCTTCAGATTTATCTGTATTTAAGATTAGTATTTTCTCTGAAGGACATACACATACAATTCTAGGATTAGTTTGATATGTTGGGAAATAAGCTTTCTTGCTCAGAGTTAGATGACAAGGTTGATACCAGTCTCATAGCTAAGTGTTGTAATCTTTTCAACTCGCAGCATGAAGAAGGACGAACACATCTCCCAAAATGCCTAACTTTTTAGTTATAGTTGTTATATAACTATACTTATGAGTTTATGATCATGTAATTCCAGCTCCATGGAAATCAAGTGAGTTTTCCATGAGATCAATAACTGTGGTCAAAGACAACTTGAGCCACGTCTTCGTTATTTAAAGGATTATTTCCATGTGACTGTTCATGTGAAGATTCTGTACAGAATAAGGACAGAAAAGGACAGTTTGTCCAAGAACAAGTCACTTTAATACTTGACTCTGTCTGAGCTGCATCCGAGTGAATACTGGTAAAAAAAAAATTGCAACAACTGTATGACCCTGAACGTAATCAAATCCAAATAACTGAGCAAGTGAATCACTCCTCAAAACCAAACATTAGAGAAATAAGACTTGATTCTGATGAGTCAACCAATAAATGACATCTTTCCAGGCTGCACCAATCACTCTACTGACAGATTAATTGTTAGTTATTTGCAGATATTAATCCCATGAGACATTAATATATTGGTCTGTGTAACGTTTTCTCTCTACATAATGAAGTGTGAACTGCAGGCTGTAGGTGTGTACCTACTGATTGAAATTCAAACACAGTAATTCGTCTGTTGGTTTGTGGGGACTCAGGGGAATACTGAGCTGACTGGATGTGGTGAGAGGTGATTTAATATTGAAACGATGAGAGAAGGTAATTAAGTCAGGAGGTTTGTATAGTTTTTAACCTCAACTCTGTGCCTACAGAAAGGGAAAGAATGACTTTCAGGTGAACTGCTTAGAAGAAGTTGCAAAAAATCTCCATCTAACAGGAGCTTTCATTTGAGTAACACCCACGATGTCCGGCATTCACAGCTAATTCTCATGAACTTACTGATAATTCACACATATTATAGTAAATGATAGGCTGGTGCTGTGCAGTCCTGTAGGAGTAGCAAACATTAGTGTATGTAATATTAATGCATATTTTAAAATGACTGTGGAAATCAGTTGATGCATCATTTATAGATAAAATAACCTAACAAGAATTCTGTTTTTTGCCTTTGATCAATTAAATAAATAAATACCTGACAGGTCAATGTGCTTCGTTGTGATTGTGTAAAAATCATACAAAAAACCAGGACACAAATAATCATATCACCCAACTCTACAGTCCTATGCCATTAAATGCAGACATCTATTACAGCAATTACTGCTTATTTCTTATATACGCAGCAGGCAAACATTAAGACAGTTAAAGTGTCAGCAGATAATGATTTAAAATTTAAATCCTGTTTGAGGACATTTTAAAGATCAAATTAAGAAATATAAGACACTTTTAGACAAATTGTGCAGGAGGCCTGAAAGGTGGCAAGTTCTTAGCAAAATTTTCTCCAGGGCAACTTTTTTGACATTTGACTGTGAACATTACACTATGAAAAATAACCAATTTGTCTAAAGGTGGACTTAAAGGGGATTTATCAGGACTGACAAGCAGCAACTATAATAAATATTTACACATGACAAACAGAGATGTGTGTGTGTGTGTGTGTGTGTGTGGGGGGGGGGGGGGGGGGGGGGCGGTGCGGGGGTCTTAGATCTTAAAGTAAAAAGAGAGAGCAGTTTGAAAAGCTCACTCATGGTCATTGCTGGGAACTAATCTGATTAAATATGGAGTGAAAAAAAAATGAGGTCAAACATTCTTAAATTTTAAGCTTCATTAAGCCTAGATGAACCAGCCAGATGTTCCCTTGAGGCCAACAGAGAAAAATGACCAAATTTAGCATTTTTTCAGTTTCAAAAGTGCATTTTTGAATATTTAACCATTTGGTAATCGTGTGGCATATGAGGGTAATTCCACACTGAGCTTGTATCTATCTCAAGGTTCAATCTCTCTGTTTACAGGTGCCAGGTATATTTTTTTCCTGTTGCCTGCTTACAACACCCACGGGAGTCCCCACATGAGAAGGGACTCCCCATCTTACCATAATAAGATGCTACAACCGCAAAGCAACAAAACAGCTACGAAAGCAGCACTTATCATTGTTGAAAGTGAAACCAGGGGAGGAATGGCTGTTTGTGTGTGTTTTCATACAACTTTTTTTTCCATTGGTCAAACTCCATATAACGATGTTTGCCACATGTTGGGTGTTGTAATGGTTTTGAGAGTAACATTTGTTACAACGGTCTCTAACAAATCTTGGTGACAATACTATAAAATAAGGTAGTTAGAGGAGATGTAACTCACTTAACTGCTGTTTAGAGATGGATTTATGGTGTCATGGTTGGGCTTCAGTTGTAACTTGATGTAAATAAAAACCAGTAGTGGAAAGAAACTAAGTACGTTTACTCAAGTGCTCTATACTTAAGTACAACTCTGAGGTACTTTTACTTTACTTGACTATTTCATTTTATGCTACTTTATTCTTCTACTACACTACATTTCAGAGGTATATATTCTACTTTCAACTCCACTACATTTATTTGACAGCTGTAGTTACTTTTCAGATGAAGATTTGACACAATGACAATAACAATCTTTTAAAATACATCACATTTTTAAAGATGAAATCAGTAGTTTCCAACCTTTTGACATCTTACAAAAAGCAGTGTGTAGTTGGGGTCACATTTCAGATGTCTATGAGTTGTTAACAGCTCCACTAAATAGTGATTTTTCCCTCTAAACTTGTCACATGGTTTCATTTCAGTAAATGTTCAAATGATCTAATATTTCACCAAAGATCAATGATTAGAGGGAAAAAAAGTTCTTTCCCTTATCATTAATAATCTCAAGACCCCTCAGATTTTATCTGGTGACCTTTTGGAGGTGCCTGACCCCTAGGTTGGGAACCACTGGACTAAACTATCTAACTGTTAATAAAGTAGTTGAAACTAGCTACAGCTACAACAGTAACATGCTGCTCTAACGCTGATGCTTCTGTAATAATAATCTAATGATGTTTATATATAATAACATATCAGTCACAGGGACCAAACAAGTACTTTTACTGCAGTACTTAAGTACATTTTGCTGCTAACACTTATGTACTTTTACATAAGTAGGATTTTTCATGCAAGTCTTATATTTGTAATGGAGTATTTTTAACTTTGCTGAATTGGTATTTTTACTTAAATAAAAGACCTGAATACCACTGATAAGAATAAGTTATTTAAAGAAGCCGTCATGTTTAATTCTCTTAAATGACAATAGCGCCATCTCGTGGGCAAATAAAGACTAACATATTCTGGTTTCTCACTTAGCTTGTACTATCAAGCAGCTGTTGTCAAGGAGATCTGATATAATTAACAGGATCAGAAAGAAAACAACTACACAAAATTAAACATATCATACTTTCTAGATAACCGTTCCTTTTTGTTGTGAATTGCTTTGTGTTATACCACAGATCGCTAAAAATATTCACATTGAACAGGGGGAAATTGTACTTTGGTTTCCTTGGTAACTCAAGATTTAGCCGTTAAGGTATAATTTATCATCACAGATGTTGATCTGTTTTAAGGGGTAAAAGGTCTGGCAGATTGTTCTAACTTTGAACAGTCAGGCTCACCGTTTCCACCTGTTTTAGTCACTGCACATAACAAAATCACAAAACTCCCTGTAATAAAGCCAACTGTTGTTTCTACATTTTGTTTTTTTGTCAGATTTAAATGAACAAGATATGAGGTGTGAATTAGTGAGCTTTAGAGGTGCTGGTAGGTGGATTTCTTTTTTGCTTTAGACAGAGCTAGGCTAGCATTTCCCCCAGTTTCCAGTCTTTATGCTAAGCTAAGCTAACGAGTTGCTAGTTCCAGCTTCATATTCAACAAACAGAAGACTTGTATTAATCTTCAGTGAATGAGCTAAATCTATTATTAGTGGATTATATTACAAAAGTCATTGGATAACAGATGAACAGAAACAAGGTTTTAAGAAAATGGGAATCTTTTATTTATTTATTTATTTATTTGATATCCTATACAAGGGCCTTATATCACAGCTGTTTGGGGGAGTATTTACACTGATGGAGGCTTTGCCCTCATTACTAAAATGTCATCAGAAAAGGTCTTAAATGAAAGGGGAAGTGAAACAGAGCTGAAATAAACAAGCATTTGTCCAACATGACCTCATTCATTTGTGTCACTTCCACCTTGTGTGTCGTTCCTGGATGGAAATACAAGTTGAAACTGTAGGAAGTTCTCCTGGGTGTTGAAATGTTTCAGGCAGAAACTTGGTGACTCATATTCCCACCACCATCTGGAGAATCTTGACAGTTCAACCTACTTAAGTTTCCAGTGTGAAACATCTCGGCCTCTGTCCCACTTAAACAATCCTGGTCATCACTTATTCTCGACGAGATGAGGCTCTGAGAGTTTTTGGATGTGTAGCTCCTCCACAAGATTCTCCACACAGGCCTTGAACAAAGGCTCTGGCTCCTGTTAGACAAAGGTCCGAACAAAACATAATCAGAACCCACAAAGCAAACAGATCTGACACTGTATATGGTGTCATGATCACTAAGAGACAATCAACAAATCTGATTTGTTTGCATCTAGTTAGGAGAGTGATATGTAAGAGCTCTTAACAGTCTATGAGGAAGAAAAAAAGAGATGTGATAGTTTTAAAAAACAAGCCTACTATCTTTATATAAGATGTCTTTCTCATCAAAAACACAAGACATGTTCATCCTCTACACTTCCTTTGGTAAGCATCATAAAAAGCCTGCAACAAAGAAGCATTAGCACCACTGCTTTGTTTTCAGCTGTTGTGAGGGAAAAGGTACTGAATGAGCTGAGCTTCAGGTAGTTACCTTGTGCTCCAGCTGCCTCTGTTTCTCCACGGCTTCCTCCAGACTCAGTCCCATCCACTCTGCCTCCTCCTCTGGGACCTCAAACTGCTGCTCAGCCAGAAGGAAACAGAAAGATTTCAAATCCATGACAGACAATATGTTAGTCTATACATTAAGGACAGGTTCAAGTTAAGTTTAGAATTTGAAGCTTCAGACATCCATTAGTCAAATCAAGTAGATATCTTTCAATGTCACAGTCTTTTCAGTGCTAAAGTTCCTCTTTTTGTTACTATACTTTCACCGCAGCTCAACAGGGAAACACAAAGATGGAATTTGATGTTAAAAAGATTGTAAATGTAGTAGATACCCATTTGATATGACTATCTCAGGCTGCTGAAGCCTCATATAAGCTTCAGATCAACTTTTAAATACATTTTGCACAAAACGACTGTGTGGACACACTGTGGATTTTTGCCACTATCACTTACAATAAAAACACATTTGAAGGGGATCTTTTAACAGCCAGTATGAATAGGAGGAATAATTACAGTGAGGAAACCCTCTTACAGTGTTAATATGGATACCTGACTGTTGTTTTAAGATAGATTTGAAAAATTGTAAACCTATCCTTTAAAATCACAACATTTGGTAAAAATCAAGAAGTTATTTGATATATGATAGATTACTCTTAAAGGGAAATTCCTGTTTATTTCAAACATGATGTATTTCCTATAAATGTGGCCACGGTTCTTTGTGCCATGTTAACTTTGCTCTCTCCAGCTCTGTTATAGTTTTTCAGGGGATTCACATAAATATCACACAAAATGACCAACACTGGCGTAAGCTGTTGAGCCTCCTACAGATTTCAAGATAAACATGACTTTTCCATGAGTCATTTGAAAGGTTTTTTTTCTGAACTAAAGTAAATCAGCCATTATGGCTTACTGCATAGAGATCTATATGCTGGGCAACTTTCCACCCCACCTAACCACCCTGCATATTCACCAGGTTTGTTTACATGTGTGAAGCCCATTTTCAGCATGGTTAGACTTTAAGGAAACTAAAAAAGACTAAGTGGAATAACAGATTATCCTACTCACTGTTATGAGGACGATCAGGAATCATTTCACTTTGATTGCCAACTGTATTTATTTGAGCAGGAGTACACGGAGAGGAGATAAAACAAGCGGAAGAAGAAAAATTAAGAATAGAGGTAGGAAAGGCAACAGGACCATCCTCTTCCGCTGAGTGAGGAGGAAAACTTTTTCAGCAGAGTGGGACCTGTTACTTCCATACTCAAAAATTTTTTTGGAAATGTCCATAGGTGAGAGAAATCAGCTGTGTAACTACTACAAATGGATTCAAGTGAAAAAGTGAGAAAAATGTGTATACACAACAAGCTTTGTGAGGAATTACAGTATGTGAGTCTCCGTCATCTGGTGGTATAGCCCATGAAAACTCGGCAATACGTATCATGTCATTTTATCTATGCAATTTGGAAACTTGCAGGCATGATCCATATTATTTATCTACAATGTCACTACCTCTATAGCAGGAACAGACACTGAGCTATTGACAGCCTAAGGCGCAAACAAACTGACGTGCAAGTTTACGCGGATACAGCTTGTTGCTGTGCTTAATTTTGTTCAGACTCTGAAAGAACATTTGAAGAGATGCATGTAAAAAACAGTTTATTTGGAAAGCTGTATGAAGCTCAGCACCTTGGCCAAAACTCGTCATTTTGTGCATTTCCCCGATTCTCCATAAGAGAGCTGCAGAGAGCAAGGTTAGCATGACACATACAGCCACAATGGCTTCATTTATTAGAAATACATCAGGCTGCAATAAATCAAAATCACTTAATTCATAACACATTTGAGATCACTCAGTGAACTTGAAAACATGTGACCCACCTTGTATTTGTGGTAGACCTTCTCTCTCTTGACCGAGTCGTTGGGGTAAAGCTCAGTGTCTTTGCGTGCCAGACGAAGTAACATGGCCCTCTTCAGGTCCATCCCCAGCTTCGAGTTCAAGTCTTCCTTTGGTGTCTAATATGAGTCGGACAATTAGAGAGCTTGTTAGAAATGTTTTGTTCCCATAATTGTGTCTTCTTAAGCACTAGGGCAGTTTTCTCTTACTTTGAGGATGTAAAAGTCAAATCCGAAGGCAGCGTCAATGAGGTCCAGAGTACGAGTTGTGACCGTGATGTTGAACTTGTTATCGAGGATCTCACTGTACAGCTCTCTCTTGAACAGCTGTGGTTTCCAGGTCTTCCTCAGACGAGTCGACAACTAAGCAAAGACACAATTCAGAGCTGAACAAAAACAACAGACAGATAAACTGTGGCTTTATGTCTGTAGTTTAAGATATCACCAATCTTAAAAAGGCACAATATAATACTGAGTGCCTGTGATTCACACATAAAGAAGACAGCAGTAAACAGTTGCTTCCTTCAAACAAGATGTAAACAATAAATATTTGAAAAGAAAGCAAATCATCTTCCTGGAGACTCACTTTGTCTTCATTGGCGTATCTGAAGCCTGATATCCATCCCTCTCCTCCCCACAGGCCATCCTGGGACTGTGGAGGGTAGTAGATGGGGATTGGGACATCCTGCACCCGTTCCTTCTGCCCCGTCTTTGGGTTTGCTCTGTACTGAACTCCGAGGGGCCTCCAGTGGACGGCCGTGGGCTCTTTCTGCTCGAGAGACTTGAGGTAATGTTTAGGGAGGCGAGCGTAGATACCCTGCTTCAGTTTCAGGGCTTCCCAGATTTTGGGGGGGTATTTATGAAGAGGCATAACGGACGGTCACTAAAAGCCAAATCTAGAAGACAGACAGAATAAGAACGAGGTCAGAAATAATCATTAATAGTTCAAGAAGGAAATCAGCCCCCTGCACTCAATCTTTAAGAACAAGCTGATTTACTCATTTATCAAGCAGGATTTATGCTCACACCTTCTTCACACCCAACATGACTCCTCATGAGACTATTCTAGGTCTGTAAATTAATATTATTTTCCATTACTGACAATTTCTTTAAAAAAAAAAATCAGTCAATTTTATTTAAAGTGCAGAATCACAATGCAGCAATGATCCCAATACACTTCACAATTAAAAAGAATACATAGGACAAAACATACAGCAACCAATTTACAATAATCAAAGTTAAAAATGAAACAACCACATTAAGAACGTTAATGTTAAACGGAAACATCAATGTTAAGTGAATAATCTTCAAAACGTAAGAAAAATGTGAAAAATGCCAAGCACAATCACAGAGACCACGTTGATGTTTTTGTCTTTATACTCTGGGAACTTGTGATTGGGGTGATGCGTCATTAAATGTCAAATTAAATATTTAAAAAGCCGCTTAAACAAAACATACATTTGACTGTATGCGAACTGCTAATGAAAACAAATCTTAGTTAATAGCAGCTCTTACATATCTTACTTGATGAGGACAACTGAAGCCGGTTAAATTTCCTTAACCCTTAACTCTGATGTGGCATATTAAATTAATTTGCGACATATTAGGAGGAGATTGGGATGATTTATCTCTTTTAATAAAATAAAATAAATAAAATACATTTATTGAAATTAACGAGCACAACTGAATTACTTTCATAACGTCACTCGTTAAGAGGCCAACAACACAATTATGCATCAGTTTATTTGTTGAAAACAGGACCTCAAAGCGCATGATAAACCGTTATAAATACCATCAAAAGTCTGTCTTACCCGGTAACAACAAAACTGTGACCTCCACTAAACACAAAATGAGTTTTAAATCCACGTTAACCCAAAATCAAGCAGGCAAGGACACCACGCAACCTCCGATTCATACACAACACGGCTTCCGCATTGAACGGCCCGCCCACACTTAAAGATGATTGGATTGGCTCTCGTAGGCTGTCAATCAATGTATCATTTCCAGGCAAACCGGATGTAGATCCAAAAAATAAGAGCTATGCGATGAGACCAGTCTATGGATGAGACCTACTGAGTTAAAAAAAAAAAAAAAAAAGGATCCTGACTGAAAGATTGCTGCATTATTATTATTAACTTAACTTAGGCTACGTAAAGTAGAGAAGTATTAACAAATATATCTATATCTATATGTAAAAACAACAACAAAGGAAATATAAGTAAATAAAATACCACCTTCCTCAAAAACAAAGAAACAAAGTATTTATATGTGTCTTACTACATTTCTGAAGGGATCTTTAAGCAGAATAACAGTGAAGGAAGAAATATGTCACTATTCCTTTAACTCATGTTGATTTTTATTGTGAAGTGCAAGGGCAAAGTTTGACAGGAAGGGACGTAGTTTTTAGCCTTGGGAAAAAACAAAAGCAAAAACGGACAAAAATAGCACAAATAACCGTCGTTTTAGAGCAATATGTTGAATATTTCGCTGTGACATAAAATCGCAACAGAGAGAGCTGAAGTATCTTGGGAGTTTCACATGTAAAATTGCTTTCTATTTTAACTACCAGCGTTTAGATAATAAGTTACCTTTTCCTCACACTTTGACGCCCGAAAGGTGGAATTGAACCACTCTGCCGCTAAGCAGCTACAGGTTTGAAGCCTGCACCCCGGACCACCGAGGCTCATCCGGGCATTTTCTACCACGGCTCCCAGGATGTATAAATAGCTCATAGCAGCGAGAGACAACTCAGTCACGGTGTCATCACAATGATATGTAGCTGATTTGTATTTATCAAACGGAGGACAGGTGGAGCAAGGTGCTAGAAACCTTCAAGCGCCTTTTTATGTCGAATAAATACAGTAAAACGGACATTGATCTCTGATCTGTGCTGTATTATGCAAAGCAGATCAATTGTGATTGGCTGTAAAAGCTAGACAACGTCACCACGTTCAGGATTATAATAAAACACAAATATAAATTATTTTTAACACGTTCAGTCAGTATCAGTGTGTCGTTTATTGTGCATGTTGAGCTGTCATTGTTCTTTCATCTGTCATCTGTGCTTTGCCTGCAGTGATAATAGAGTGAAAAAGCTTATACAACCCCTCAAGTCCACTCACTGTCTTTGTATAAACAGACTAACATATAAACAAAGTTTTCATAGGGTAACTTCAGGTTGAGTGGAACACTTTTTGATCATTTACTGTGTGAATTTTGAAATCCACCACTGGTATTTTTATTGCTGAATGTCTACTGAAAAATAAACAATTTGTGTGTTAGTTTGCAAACTGCCAACACTATGGTGAGCTTAGTGACAAATGAAATGCTCTTTAAAAAAAAAAAAAAGGCAGACACTGTAAACTATATTTATACTGGTAATGTTTTAAAATATGCCATAGTATAGTATTCTAAAATATTAGACTGAGTGGGACAATGCCTCTATGATTGAAACGACTCATAGCAACAGTATAATAAGTATTAGCTTAATACTGATAAGCTAATATGATTATTTGTTAATTAATAGTTAACGGGATTGTGATTTGTGACTAATTATTCATTGTATAAATAAAGAAATACAAAACTAGAATAAACACCTGAAAAAAATTAAGTCAACAAAATATCGCCTCTGCTCTCCAATATCACCCCATCATCACTGAGACTCTTGTTAAAGTTAATTAAAGTTTTCTCATGCTACTTGTATTAAATCTTATTTCAGGGTAAGGGGTAAAAGTAAGAGGTTAAAGTTAAATATGTATATGGATATATCAAAGGTAATGTTGACATGTATTTGTACATGTTCAAGCAACTTTTATATAGTAAACAAAACCAAAAATGTAATAATAAAATAACATTACTACCAGTAATTCATGCAATTTCAAGGAAATGTCTGACTTTTTCCAGGAACTCTGGCCAGCAACTAATGTTTTGGGGTTTTAATGCTTTTAACATTGCACAGGAGAGCTCTAGTTGGGCAATCTCTCTGTATGAAAAGAGCATTTTATTGGTAATGAATGTGGAGGTTTCCTTTTAGCTGTAGGCAGTCCAGCAAGCAGGAGACGTCTGCCCTGTATGTGTAATTGTGGAGTAATATGCCTTATGATACAGGGATCAGTCTCCTCAACAGGGTGGAGAGAACAGTAGAAACATTTTCCCAAAAATGTTCGACCTCCAGGCAGTGAATAAATGATCATGTGAATAAATGTGCCAATGGTGTCGTCTGTACAGCAAGAACAGTAGGAGAGATGAGGCCTGTGGATAAGTTTATAATGTATCATCTGATGGTTTATATAAGACATGTTGGTCCATATGACTTTAAAGTTTACTAATGAGATAAATATGTAATAAAAAATATGCACATCAAAAGTGTTAGCTCACCATATTTATATTGAGTAGTTTACAGGAAAATGATACACACACTGAAAGGGACAGAAAAATAGATAAAGGAGAGCAGAGAAGCAGGTGAGATAACTTAACATATGGAGGGAAGACAGAATGAAAGACTCCATAAAGGAGTATGAGGAGCAGCTAGAACAAGAGCAGTGTCTACATTTGAGATTTTTAAAGTATTTTGTATTGTTATGTCCCTGAATCACAGTTTAATTCACAGTTCACTGTTTTAATTTATATTTTCTCCAACTACATTATTACTTCTAAAATATAAATGAACAAAATGAATATGAGGATGCTGTTTCAATAAAACTGATTTTTCCTTCACCTGAATGATAAGTTTCATGTATAAAATACTGTCCCACTCAACCTGAAAGTTATACTTCAGATAAAGAAGATGTCTCATAGGGTTTATCATTTGGTTATATCTTGTACTTACATACACTCTGAATGTAAACATGCAGTCTAGGACCTGTTTAAAATGTAATAAACATCACTTCATTTGGATGATTTATCAAAAACTATCTCACTTTACCTGAACTCACAATGACAGAGCCATCCCTTCAATTTCTGTATTTAATTTCTTTTACTTTATTTGTCTCAATACACTTTGAAGTTACAACTTTTTCATGGTTTGTGATAAACATAAGCAGATTCTATTTTTTAAGTGGCGAATAAAGTATCACATTTATTTCAGAGGCCGGTACCAAAAACAGAGTAAATATTGGACTTACATTCGCCAGCTGGGACTGCAAATTAATTATGTTGTTGCTCCGTATCTGCTGGATGTGTTAAAAAGCAACTGATGATTGATTTCACCTTTCAAGGTGACAACTGTGTGTCAATGTTGTATTCACAACATGTTCCCTGCTGCCTCCAAGTGGCCAAATCTGTTATTGCAAGTTTAAGTCATTTAGCTGCATCTGTTCTGTACTTCACTTTGCAGCTCTGATTTGTCAGTTTCCCTGGATCAAATATAATATAAGTTGATCTATGTTAAATATGAGAAGAGACACTTATTTTTTTTTATTAGAATACATACATATGAGATAATACAAAGTTTCCAGTTACGAATGACGCAACATAAAAATCTTTCCAGTTAATCCTTTGACAGACACTTGATATTGCATAAGAATCTTTGGTGTAACACCTGTTAATGTAATAAAACTAACATATTTCAATAAAAATGTGCAGTCATGACAGAAATTACACTTTCAAATATGTTGATCTCTCCCACTATTCACCATCTGGACATCTGGATATCAGATCATTCATTTATTTTCCTCCAGTGTAATTTTGCTAAAACTGACGGTCATTGATCGGTGTTTCTGACCACTGGTGTTTGTTCAGGCTCTTCCTTTGTTTTTGTTTCCCCGAGGGGAGTACAGCACATACTCCCAGCGCAGGCTTTTCCACAGGCCAGGCTGCAGGCCAGGACAGGAGGCAGGGAGGGGTCCTCTCCGTGGACGACTGGGGAGGCGCCACCCTGGCTGCCTGCAGGGGATGCTGAGCAGGCGGCAAACTCTGGCTGTACAGTGCAGCAGCTCACTCCAACACTCTGCAGCACTTTGGTGACCCCCGACATCAGATCAACACACCTGGACATTAATAAGAGATGTAGGTTTAATCTGGACAAAAACAAACATATGGAAACAATCACCAACCACCACTAGAATCTAAAAGTTGCCTCTATATGTGAATTATCTGTCTGTATGTGTCCGCCCTGTGAGACTGATGTCCTATAAAGGGTTGACCCCAACTGTGGCCCAATGTGAACTGCGACTGGCTCCAACCCCCTGAGACCCATCACAGGATAAGCAGATATAGACGCAGTAATAGATGGATAGATGGATCATACCTTTAGCTGTGTTCATCCCAAACATGAAATAAAAACTTAATCAAACCATATAAACCAGTAATTGTCAATTTTTCTAACTGATGCATCACATTGTCTTCTGTTTGAGATTAGTTGAGTTTCTATAATAACAAGAAAGTTTTGTAATATAACAAAATAGAATGACAGAAAAATGTTCTTGTCAACAGAACAGAATAATTTAGTATCTACTAATAATGAGAAAAAATATAATGTGAAAAGGATCTTGTTTTCGTCATAGTTGCAGCAATAGATAAGCAGGATAATATCTTTGGGGCCACATCAGCCAAACTTAAAGCTGCACTAATCAATATTTTTATGCAATTTAAAAGACTTTGTCGAAGTGAAAAGGATCGACAAACCCACAGAGAATCACCTGACTTTTCAGTTTCCTTCAGCCTTACAGAGCATTTCAATGTCTTTCATTGTTTTGGTTTTTCGGTCTGCAACTTTATAGTTTTGTTTAACTCTCACTGCTCTATTTTAAGCATAAAAACACTGATAAACACCCTGCATGCTTCCTGCTCAGCTCCAAACCATTAGACAGATAAAGTTAGTGACTAGCTGGAGAACATAATGGAGCAATTTGCAGCTAAAGAGCCAGATGTTTCCCTCAGGAGTAACTGGGGATCAACAAAGATAAAAGGAGAGTGAATACTGGGTTGCAATGAATGCTTACGTTGCTCTGTATCTGCTGAATATGTAAGTATTCAATAACAACTTTATATTGTGATTGTATGCCAATGTTTTGTTTATAGCTTGTTGATCTGCTGCCTAGAGGCCCAAAAGGTCTATTAATGGAGGTTTAAATCTAAAAATATATGTATTTACAAACTGGCATTAGTGTGAGAGTGCTGGTGTGTGTTTGGGTGAAGGAAAGGCTTTGTAAAACGCTTTGTTCTACCCAGGCCTGGGGCAAGATGAAGAACACCCCATCCTCCCAGCTCATATCTAGACAATTTCCCCAGACTGGCCAAATTAAAGTCTTGTATCGAGCATGGACTCTTCACCGCAGAGGAAGTGATAAATTAGTGAAATACAAAACTTAAAAATAGCCCAAAAAAACACCAGCATGCTGCGTATAGTTTATTGATGTCAGATCTCTCAATGCCATTCAAAGCAACATATGTTTGAGGTTGCCAAGTGCAGATTTAAAGAATATTAAACAATTAAACCTCAGATTTAGCTCCTTAGAGCAGGTATGTATTATTCTGTGAAGTACACTCTTAATCCTAAAGCATAACGATAATGATAATTAAAAAAACAATGTTTTTTAACACAATTAACTGTATGATAATGACAAACAGTCATTCAGTCAACAGTCAACTAGTTTTCATGTTCTCTCAGTTGGCAGCATGTTTTGTTGAGTGTTAGATCTGACTCATGTTGGTGGGAGGTGTGTACTGTGCAGTCGGCAGCTGGTAGTTTATTGGGCATTTTGACAGTAAATATACTTAAGATCAGCCTCACACCATGTTTTAATAATATTTGTGTGTATATTTCCCTCCACCAGTGCGAAAGTCAAATATTGGCACTTTACCTGTGTGTTGGAATCCCAGCATGGCAGTGCACATGCACGGAGGCCACCGTCAATGAATCAGTCAGCTGCCAGATATGGAGGTCGTGTATGGCTTGCACTCCAGGCACACTCACAATCCTCCGTCCAAGTTCAGACAGACAAATGTTTGGAGGTGTGCCCTGTAGCAGCAGCATCCCATACTTGCGTGCCTGGAGAAGAAATTTACCAGTGAAACAATAGCAAATGTCACTACTGGTTTGGATACAGCTGCATTAAATACGAGCAACGGGGAGCTTCAGCTATGTGCTTAAAAGCTTTTGACTAAATGGAATGATATGAACGCACAGAACCTGACCTGTGGCGTAGCTATGGTCATCAGTACAATCACACCCAGTACAGAGAGACAAGGATCCAGGTAAACCAGGAGGCTGCAGGGCCCAGAGCTGTGGAGGCAGTGTGGGCCGACCAGCAGCATCACCAGGCTGTTGATCAGACCCAGAACGGAGGTTAAAAGGTCTTGAATGACGAAAACGAATGGAAGGAGACAGACTGGCCACCGGCTGCTCAGTACAGGACTCTCAGTGTGATGTGTTGACTGGTGGACTGCTTTTTCACTGTCTGAAAGGGAAAGAACAGGCATGTGATCAGAGCTACAGTACAGATTATAAATAAAACAGAAATACTGGGGAAAACGTAAACATGTTATGTACAGAAACCTCACAAGATATATCATGTCATGTGAAGTCCAAGCAGTGTTTCTGGAAACAGACTGAGTCACACTAACACAAATTCACATTTCACAATGTGACAACTGTGTGCAAAATCACATGTAAACTAATCAAACTGATTATGTCTTGATTGAAAGCTCATTCCTCACCATGGAAACAGCAGCTGGCAAAACAAGCTCAACACAAGGTCCATTAGTAGCTTTACTGGAGCTTTTGATCAGATCACATGTTCATCCTCAGCACATGGAGTTTGCCCAGCGGACATGAAGCTGCAGATGTTCAAATATCCCCACAAGTATGTACTTACAGACTTAACATCTACAATGACAGTGGGGAAATCTGCTGAGAAGCTCCAGAATAGCAACTAATGGACTTCATGGTGAGGTTGTTTATCCAAGATTTGTTTCATGTGAAAATATTTTTACCTCCAGGCAATTTCATTTGGTTCACACATGAAGACCAAATCTTTAAAAACACACATGTTCACTGAATTCAAATGTCTCTTTCTTCAAGAGACACTGAGCTGAGACACGTCTGCCTTACCGAGATGTCCTACACAGGCACTGTCTCTAGAAATCTCTGTGATGTCTTTTGATTGACTCTCACACTTGTAGGCCTTCGAATCCACAACACCCTTCTCTACTTCACAGTCCTGGCTGTCCTGTGGCGCTGCTGGGTGCAGTTGGACCTCTTGCTGTTGTTCTGGGGCTTGAGAGTCAGTTTCAGGGATAGTGGAGGCTCCTGGGTTGCAGAGGACAAGCGCCCCGTTGTGGAGCGAGTCGTCCGCAGCAGATCGGACTTGGCTAACATCATCTAGGACTTGCCTCGGTTCAGTGTGGTTTTCCTCTTCAGCCAAGGCTGTGGGAGTCGAACAGAGGAATGAAAAACAAACATAGACACTGTTTGATGTTCCTTACAGCTGAATATACACTTGGCAGCTACTTCAAAGTGAAACATGTCAGAGCAATATCATCACCTGGACAAGCACATTTACACTTTACTGCAACTCACGCTGAACTTTGTCAATTTTAATAGCATCTTAATTCTGTAATTGAACATATATCTATTGTGGAAAAAGTGCAAAAGTGTTTTCAAAAATACTGAGCTGTTAAATACTCCAGATTTTATAAAATGACAAGACATTAAATCCTAAACTAGAGTGAAAAGTTTGATCATCACACATTTAACAACTAGCTACTGTATCTCAGATTAGATCAATTATTATTCTACACTCTCATGCCTGTATAGTAACTTAGAAGCTACAACTAGCATCCTGTTAGCTTAGCTTAGCCTGGAAACAAGGGGAAACCGCTAACAAAATGTTGTCTTTAAACTTTGCTTTTTGTATGAATTGAACAAATGAGATATAATGTGCTTTTGTTCTCTTTGGACAAACTCGGGCTAGCGGTTTCTCTCTGATTCCAGTCTTTGTGCTAAGCTAAGCTAACTGCTGGTTTTAGCTTCATATTTAACAGACAGACGCTCATCTGGCTTTCTGTGAATAATTGTATTTCCCAAAATGTCTAATTATTCCTTTAAAGTCAAATTTAAAACCCTGATTAAAATCATAGTTTGAAAACTGTGAGTATGCAGTTTTCATGTGACCTTTTCTTACACTTTGTATAACATTATAACCAGTGGTGGAAGAAGTACTCAGATTAGGGTGACCAGACATCCTGAATCCTGAATCTTGTCTGTGTCCTGAAAATTTGATTAAACCCAAGTTTTGATTAGTTTTAGCCTACTAAAGCATTAAGAACTGTTGTGAAATATTATTTTGGGTTTGCCCACAGACGGGCACTGATATTTCTGTAGCCTACATGAGTTATAGCTGTTGTAGTTTCTTTTAGCTGTGTATAGTAGTGTTTATTTAATTAAGCCGTCCTTATGAAATGAATAAAATGAAATGAATTTTATGTGACAGGCAATGATTTACACACTGTTACATAATAACAGTTGACTTCATGAGCAATAACAATACATTTTAGGGTTGAGTTTTGACTTTCACCTGTTTCACTGTTCATTGACACTAAATAAAGCTGTAAGATAAATGTAGAGCAGAAAGATGAAATGTAGTGGAGTGGAACTACAAAGTTGCAGAACATTTAAATACTCAAGTAAAGTACAAGTACCTCAAAATTGGAAAGTAAAGAACAGTTGAGTAAATGTACTTAATTACTTTCTATCACTGATTATAACTACTATGTAAGTAAGTTTTTGGGTGCTACTTCTTAGTCAGCCATTATAAAGGTTTTATATGTTTTAATTATTGCCATTAATAATGGTCAATAAATAATTTACTAATGTTTAGATGAGTTATAAAACATTAATAATAAGTAATTGTTGGGTTTTTCATGATATAAAAAGTCTCTCTGGTAAGCCAGAAATAGTCAAGTCATTGATAAAAAAGTCACAAGTTTTTCGCTGTCTAACAGACCATCAATTCTGCAGTTGGAAATGTTAATAAATAATTAATAACAGCTTATTATAATAATACACCAAGTCTTTAGTTTCGCAGAAGGTCAGATGTCAAACAATCCTCTGAAGGGTTCTTTCTAATGAACTTCAGGGCTAAAAAAACAAAGCAAGTGTACTGCTGGAGGAGGATCAACATCAGCCACAACCCAGCAACCCAAAAGTTGTTGAGCTATTAAGCATTAATGAACTATTTATTAATCATTAATAAATCCTCATGATGGAGTGTTATTAGAAAGTGGTATGAACAATCAGCTCTCTTGCGAACATGTCGCCTGCCATTTCAGATGAGATGAAATGTTGATGGTAATGTTACCTTTGTGGTTGACTTCAAGGTGACATTCGGCTTCTTGTCCTGTGGCGGCCCAGCCCCTTTCACCCTGCAGCTGATCCCAGCTGCAGCTGAGCACCAAAATTTTATGGATCAGACTGACAGCTCCAACAATCACAAGCAGCAGGGGGCGCTCTACTGGTTCAGGATCCATGAAAAAGCTGACGATTTCCAGTAAGTATGACATACACATAGAGGCCAGGACAAGAACATTAAAGAAAGCTCCGAAAGCCTCAGACCTGCTGTCGGCGTAGGACAGTCCGCAGACGAGAGCTGGAGGACAGATATTTGGGGAGATGAGCTCATGAGAGTTGACCGCTGATGCTGCTTCGTGGTCAGGCTGAGGATTGGGAGGTTTAACAGGAACGCTTGACTCATCGGTGGCTGTCTGCGGGCCACGTGAAGACTCGATGGATGACTCTGTGGCCGGGATGGAAGGAAGTGCTGATGATGAGGAGGGAGCATGTGGAGGAGATGCAGCTGTGTCCTGAGAGGAAGGCTGAGATCTTTTTATGTTTGCACTTTGAAGAGGAGGAAGAGCCATCCACATGAGAATGAAGAGTGTGTGGAACGCGACCACCAGGGTGATGAGGGAGTTGCATAGCTGACTGATGGTGACCTCACATGCCAACAGCAGGGTGGTCACTCCCAGCATGCACCAGTGTAGCACCCTCATACCTGCAACTGAGAGTATAGACACTAAAATACTTCATACATGCAACAACACACATAGGTGTAATATAAAAAAATAATTAAAAGTCAAATCTGAGGGAAAAAAATAAAATAATTAAACCCTAAACATGCTTGAGAGGGTCTGAATCAAAGGCAACTGGACTTGGTTGTAGATACTTGAAGATGTTTCGCTTCTCAACCAAGCAACATCTTCTAACTGACTGGTGGGGAGTCCCATGTATTGAACCTCGCTAGCAAGGTCCTTGATTTGTGGGGCGACTGTGGTTCAGGAGGTAGAGCGGATCATCCACTAATTGGAAGATTGGTGGTTTGATTCCCGGGTCTTCAAAGTGACAGAGTATCCTTGAGCAAGATACTCAACCCCAAATTGCTCAAATGTGAATAATTAGATCCCACTGATGCGCTAATTGGTACCTTGCATGGCATGTAAATGTGGCGTGCAGTGTAAAAGCGCTTTGAGTGGTCAGAAGACTAGAAAGGCATTATATAAGTGCAGTCTACTGACCATTTACAATTTACTTAATACGACTTGGTATGTTAGTACTCCTGACTGTTGTAACAACAGTTGTTAGTTGTTGGAATAACCTGAGGCCAAGTGTAAACAATAGTTGTTTGAGTGTAGATAGGGGATAAGTGGTGTTGTAGACCTCCTCTGTTGAGAGATGGTTTCTCAACTTTCTCAATTTGAAGGAGGCTATCTATGTCCAAGTAGAGAAACCAACCAGGAGCACCAACTAACCAAATGGTGTCAATGACCTTGATAATGACCCCACTGAGGTTGAATACCTGGTACTCCCCACCAGCGAACAGAAAGAACTGAAGAAGCCCCTTGGATGAAACATCTTCAAGTATCCTTGACCTTGATGCAACCCTCCTAGGTTAGATAAATATACAAGAATGTGCAAGCATTTTAATTGTAATTGTGTTGCAGCTGTTTAAAGTGGAGGTAATTTAACAGCTGTATATGCTGCTGCTGCTTGTATGTAAAATATTAATCTGCACACTCCATCTGTCAGATAATGTCAGATGCACAGCAGTAAAAGGTGCAATCTCTCCCTCTGAAATGTAATGAAGTGTAAGTTGCATAAAATGGAAATACTCAAGTAAAGTACAAGTGCATCAAAACTGTACTTAAGTGCAGTACTTGGGTAAATGTACTTAGTTATTTTCCACTAATATTAAATTAAAAACTAACTATAAATGTAACTGACTGTATTCACTCCTGCACACGCAACATACTGTGACTCATGAATAAAACAGATATCACATGTGACTCTTAACAAACTTTGCATAAGTAGCACATGGTAATCAAAATTTAAGACAAATGCAACAAATATCAGTCTTATCAGTCCAAAGTTTGAATCTTAATTACCCCAGAAAAGTGGACAACCTTCAGCTGGCAATCAAAGGCAAGTTGGGCTCTTGGATGTGATCTGTGCGCTGAAGTCGGAAAAATGTCATTCATCGTGCTCACCATCTCTCCCTCTGTCTGTCCCACCACACTCCTCCTCTGCTCTAATCGTAGTCATGTGAGTTGGGGAGGGGGGTGGGTGGTATCGTCCTCTCCTGAGTTATCCCTGTTTGCATTCCCTCCTCAGCTCGTTGGTGGGAGAAAATACCTTTAGCGGACGATCATACAGCCCACCCACCCTTTATACGCAACACTGAGCCGCTCGAGTGAAGCTAATTTGCACTAATTAAATTCCCATTGTGTTGTGAGGATTACATAATCAGATGTTAAGGCGAGACCTTCTTAGCCAGTAAGGCCTCACAGCTTTTGGGGCATTTACATCCAGTGCAGCATTATAGTTGTAATCATAAATACTAAAATCATCAGGTGGTTTGACATTCCTCAGTAATGTAGAAATAATAAGTAATACAGCTTTAAATTGTGTTGTACAAGTCAGAGATGTAAAACAAGTAAACTATTAAACACCACAGACACACCATACGCCATCATTCTAGGAATATTTAAACACTCATCTACTGTACGTGATTTGATCTTATAGAGTTTGAGCATTTTGAGCTGCAAAACACCATAAATCACTGATTTTTCACACTACTACTATCAGGGTTTTTGCCTCATTGACCTCCCACAAACGCTCATATTATATAATTTACAGAATCTGCTGGTGCAAGGACAGCAGCACTTTTAGCTAAATACTAACATGCTCACATGATCAATTAGTCGATTGACAGAAATTCTCTGGTTTCAGCTTCATAAAATGGAACATTTTCTGGTTTCTTTAGTCATCTGAGTCGTCTAAGTCGTGATAGTAAACTGAAAACTTGTACATCAGTATGTCCAAGTTTACTACTGAAAAGTAAACTTTGGGTTAGGGACTAAAAACAAGATGATTTAAGTTGCATCTTGGGTTTTGGGAAAGTAATCAACATTTTGCAGCATTTTCTGACATTTTAAATGACTAATAGATTAATCGAGGAAATAATCAACAGGTTAATCAGTAATGAAAATAATTGTGAGTTCCAGCCCTAATTACAATGCTAACATGCTAATGTTTAGTTATTTATTTTTTTGTTATTTATTTAGCTTGAAACATAAAGTACAGCTAAGGCTGGTGGGAATGTTATTAGTTTTGCAGGAATTTGGTAATATATCAAAAGTATTGGACACGTTAAAAATTTAACCTGATGATGGCACTGGATGAAAGGTTATCTGGAGATCATGAATGTCTGTGCAAAATAATATGGAAATCCATCAAACAGTTGTTGAGATATTTCAGTCTGAACCTAACACAGAACTTTATCTCCAAGTTGCCAAATATGAAGCTAAAGCCAGGAGATGGTTAGCTTAAAGATACATGTATTAAGACATATAAAAACACTGCTTAAAATCCACACATTAAAATCCTTAAAACAGCATCTACTCCTGATTAATTATTAATAATTAAACATTGCAGTATCTATGAATATGCAAATATATTTCATTACAGAAGTTTAACTACTGGACACAAGATGTCTCCGACTTCACTGTAAAGTCCAATCTCAGTGTTTGTGCTTCACGTTTCCACATTACACTACACTAAGTTGAACACTGGACCAGGATTGGCCAGATCCTGCTTGTAGGCCCACCCCTTAAAGACAGATTTTCAAATGAGCACAGAGAAAATTTCCACTTTCAGCAGATAAATGTGAAAACAGCCTTCTAGTGTCAAACTCTGCACATCATCATCATTCTGCACAGTGAAGGAACAAGAAGAAAAGCACATTTTTGAGTGGAGGGGGACTTTAACATAAAGTAAAAACTGGAAACATGGAAACAGTTATCTTGGCTCTGTCTGAAGATAAAAAATTTTTATATAAAAAATTAGATAAGATTTTTAACATTTTATCCAAAAAGTCAAACTATTTCTTTAGTGGCTGTTTATTAGGGGTTGTGCACCCTCTCTGCCCCCCTCTCGGCACTCATGATCCCACAGTGATGCTGCAGTCCCATCAGGTCCTGCTCTTGTGTGCCAGTGCGCAGGGGTTTGTTGCAGTCCAGTGGACTGCGAATCAACAGGCCAGATAGGGGCTGACACCACGGATAAATCCCTACTGTTCTACCAGCATGCCAGCACATTCCTGAGGCACGGCTAAGCCCAAGGAAAGACCCAGCGAGGAAGCATTTGATCACTTGCCACTGTCCCCAAACAGAAAGAGGCCACTGGTAGCCTGGCTACACCTTTAGCACCCACTGTAGCACCACATGTCTCCTTTTGTTTCTTTAAAAGATGCGTTTTTTTTGTCCACTTGTTGCAGCTGAAAAACTGAAAACACAACATTTATGAAGTTCTAATGTAAAATATTCATTTTAGCTCTGTTTTGGTTTCCACCAACTCCTGAGGGAATCATCTTGCTCTTTAATTCCTAAATGCTCCACTATGTTCACCAACTAGTCGCCGATGTTGTCTGCAGTTTGATGTTGGTAATGTACAGCGGGGTTATCAGAACTGTGAGTTGCAACCAATGCAATAAGTTTGCAGGCCAGAAAACCAAAACAATGGGCTAAAAGATGTTAAATGAAGCATAGAGCTGAGGGGAACTCTGTGGGTTTGTCTCTACAAGTGACCCCTTTTACATTACATTACAGTTATATAATCCATTTTTGGTAATGGAGGTATCATGATTTTTGTGATTTTATGAGTTTATATACTGGTATGATGTTGGATATCTATGTTTAACATAGTCAAAGTTCCAAAACACGAGGTTAACGCACATAGAAATGCTTCAGTCGCTCTGAATGCTTCATTTGCAACATGTTTTTCTACCTTGTTGACAAGCTGATGTAACCTCATATGCCCCCCACCCCCCACCCCCCACCCCCACCCGAACTAACATACATCAGCATAACAAACACCAGTCAACACAAATATCCATTGTGGAAACTCTCACTGGCATCTGACACACTCTCTAAATTCAAACAAGGTGAATTTGTGTCTAATTTTAACCTATTCAATTTAATGAAGACCAAGGAAATGGTTAATAAAGGATGTTTTAAGACTGAATTCCTAATCTACTGTGTCCTAATACTTAATGCAGGACATAAGTCCAGTGATAATGACCATGTCAGAGGATGCTTTAATGGCAGAAAAGGTGAATCATTGAACAAATCTGAGTGAATGTGTGAAAAGTGAGCACATCTCCTGTAAAACATCTCCCCGACAAAACAAATTAAACAAATCCCTAAACTGCTGATGCTTGATGTTCTAAAAAAAATGGCTGCACAGAGAAGCTCTCACCTCTGTCACCTATGAGACCCTTCAACTCTATAATTGTAGTCCTCTTTAAACCACAAGATAAAGATAATGGCATTGATTGAATAGACGGCATATTCAGTGGTTTGATAAATGACCAAACCTAACAATGCTTTTAAGAGTGCCTGTATTTGTATTTCATGTTTGCATGTGCATAAGCAAAACATCGCTTCAGCCTGATCTACAAACTGAATACACTTGTAAGGCTTGATCACATCAAGGCTGCAACTAATGATTATTTTCATTATTGATTAATTGGTCAATTCTTTTCTTGATTAATCGATTAGCTGTTTGGTCCATAATATGCCAGAAAGTTGTGAAAAATGTTGACCGCTGTTATCCCAGCACCCAAGATGATGTCCTTAGATTTCCAGTTTTGTCTTGACAAACATTCAACAACTGAAAGATGTTTAGTTTACTATAATTGAAGACTAAAAAAACCCAAGAAAATATTCACATTTGAGAAGCTGAAATCAGAGAATTTGGAGTTTTTCTTCTTTAAAAATGACTCAAAAACATTCACAAATAAAAAAAGTTCATTTTTTTATCCATATATGTAAAATTTCAGAGTGCAACATATGTGTTAATAAATGTTCGTATATCAGATTTTTGAATTATATTTTTTACATCAGGTTTGACTCTAACTTTATATATGTTCACATTTTCTTAAATATTAACTTTTAGATTCACTTTTTAAATGTTCTGTTAAAGCTGAAGTGTGTGTTGCTGCCGTGTATTAATAGTAGTTGACTATAAAACATAAATGATTAGGTTACAAAACAAAGTAAAGGTGATTTATTTTAGGATGTATCATGAATTCCTGTGGTCACCATTAGGGCTGCAACTAACAATTATTTTCATTATTGTTTAATCTGTTGATTATTTTCTTGTTTGGTCTATAAAGGTCAGAAAATGGTGAAAAATGTTGATCACTGTCACCTAAAAGCCCAACATGCAACCTAAAATATCTTGTTTTGTTCACACCCCAAATATATTCAGTTTACTATCATAGACGACTCAAGATACTAGAAAATTTTAGAAAAAACATTTAAGAAGCTGGAATCAGATAATTTGGAAATTTTCTTCTTAAAAAAATGTCAAAATGATCAATAGATTATCAAAACAGTTGGCAATTAATGTAATAGTTGCCAACAAACCTATTAATCAACTAATTGTTGTAGCTCTAGTCACTATTAACAAATTATGCACAGTTCAGAGACAAACTTATGCTGCTACATGACCTCACCTGCCTCTACGGAGTTCAGCTTCAACCTCTGTCCTCACAAACTTTGAGGCTTCTGGCATCATCATCATCATAAGAACACGTCAGAAAACAACTGCTGTTAGTTAATGGCTATTTGAAGATAGCAAACACACAAACTGTTGACCCTGAAGACGGAACTAAAGGTTAAAAGGCGGTTTGTCCCCTCTGGCCATCAGCCTGATCATTCACCTGTCCTCTCAGCTCTGACGTACAGTTGTTGCTTCATAACACGTGACGTGTAGCCTGCTGTAACTAATTAATCAACCTGATAAACACAGAAATACATGAAATGATCACGACCTCTGAACAACGCATTACGTGGTGGTGACGTGTTAAAATAATGTAGGTTACCATGGAAACAATGCAAAGTCAATTAGGATCCTTTGTCATTATTATTATTGCTATGGGAAAAAAATACATCTGATAAAATATAATTGTTTATCAGCCTTGCAACGATGTACAGGCAACTGCAAATCATTATTATTATTTTTTGAACAGAGATGATATTGGAGCTCCAGTATTCATATCAAACTGAATTACACCAAATGTCATCATATCATATTAAACAAATTCCTTATTCCAAACACAATCATTACCATGATCATCATAGTTTTAATTATCATTATTATCATTAGGGGAAAAGTTTTTTTAAATAGCTTAACGTAAATATTACAGTTTTGTCGCACAACACAAAGTTTTTAGAGAACTAGAAAGTAACTAAGATGCTCTAATAAATTCAGTCAACAATAAAACAAAGTTTTCTATACTAGAAAACAACATTAAGCACCTCCCTTTGTGTGACATTGTCGAATCAGGGCATTCATGTGTCCACCACCACAAAGGATCCTAATTGACTTTCCGTTGGCGTCGTTTCCACGGTAACCTACACTATTTTAACACATTACGTGCCACCAGCACGTACTGCTGCGTTAAGAAGTCGTGGTCAGTTCATGTGTATCTGTGAGCTCAGTTGCATTAATGGTCATAAAACTGTAAAATGTCACATTATTTCCATTATTGATTCATTATTTTCTTGATTCATTGATTGTTTAGTTTGTGAAATGTAAGAAAATGTTTTCTAGTTGCTTGCATTAACAAAACCAGTGATGGAATGTAACTTAAAAAAAAAAGTATTTTTTAAAAATATGATGATGATGATGATGATGATTGGTATTATTGAGTTTAATTCTATTTTGATTACATTTTCATCATTTTTATTTCTCAAAAATCTTGCAAATTAATTTACTGTTTACTGTTCACACTTGATCTGTCTTATTATTGTCTAGTCAAACTTGTCTAGTCTTTTGATTGAAAACTGATTTACTGAATTACTTGATTATCACAATTGTTGCAGATTCATTTTCCTTTAGTCAACTAATCAACTGCCTAAAATCATTTCAACTTTTAGTCAGGTGCAGTTTCAGTTTCTTACATATTGGTAACCAACTCACAGATGTTTGTAGTTTTAAACTTATTGCTCTTTTATACTTTATTATTGTATAATTCCTTCCTTACTGTGTATTCTTTGTAGTTGCCGGTCTTGTCTTGTCCCAAAGAATCCACCTCCCAGTTTGACTACTTGACTCTGAGCCTTTAAAACGTCCACCCTCTGTGCTCAGCAAAGACCAATATTTATGAAACAACATACCTGATTCTGGTCCAGGTTGCCTCCCTGCTAAGAACAAGCATTAATCAGTTGCCAAAAAAAAAAAAAAAAAAAAAAAAAAAAATCCAGTTTCTTTTTTTACCTTCAACTGAGGAAATTGAACTGGCTTGTTGCCTGACGTCTGTGGCTATAAGGAAAACAATTTCACAGAAACAGAGGCTCACATGGACTCTTCAACTATTCACCCTGTGGTGCACAATCACATGTTTTATACCGGTGTACACAGAGACAGTGCCTCAGGAGTTTCTCTGGCTTTATGGTGAGTCACAAAAGAAAGTGTAAACAGGAGGCAGACTGAACGTTAGCAAATGTTTTATTTCAACTGGAATCTTACAGGAACTCCAAAAAAACGCAATAAAACCAAAAATCTTATGGTGCTTGTTTGAACTGTTTAAAGAACCAAGTTGCTTTATCGCTGGACGTATGGCAGGATTGTGTGTGTGTGTGTGAAAAGGCATTAAAACAGAAGAGATTAAACCCACTGTGATGTGAGTTTTTCTGATTTTTCAGTAGTCTGAAAGTCCTGCTTAACAAGAAAAAGAAAAACCTTGACAAACATAGAAAGAGAGGCTCAGAAAAAAGTGAAACATGAAAATCACTCTAAATGACACTTTGTGATAGTGAAATGTTTTAAATTGTGATAAAAATGAAACACTTGCAAAGAGACAAGTAAAGCCAAGAATCCTGTACAATGTTTAAGAATGATTGATAAAAGAATACTTCAACATTTTGGGAATTAAACTTATACTCTTTGTTGATGAGAGTTAGATGAGAAGATCATACCGCTCTCAAGTGTCTTCAACCATTGTTTTTCTTTGATATAATAGTTTGAGTGTGTCTGACCCCTAAAGGCTATTCAATTGTAACAAAATCTTAAAATCTGCTCACAACTCAAATGCAACATCTGACAAGAAGTCAACCTTGTCTCCTGGAATGAAGTTTTGTAATAAACTCTGCAGTCTGGATTCCACATATCAATCCACATAACGAAGAAAAGTTGTTAATAAATGTATCTGGCTGATTACAAAGTGTTGATATTGAACACATCTGCAACACTGACACTTATTTCCAAGTGACCTTCATGTTTTAGTTGTTAGCATTCACAGCTTATATTTTGTCCATTTTACTGTTTTTTGTTTCGTTGGTTTTGTTCCTGTGTCTTCATCGTTGTAACATTTAAAGTTAAGAAGTGATACACTGGAACAAAATGTTTTCAGTAAACATAATCCAACCACAAACCAGTTTCTTCACAAAATGCCATCAGCAAAATCAAATAGAAGTCTATAAATGTAACTTCTGAGTTGGCAAAGTGGACATTGCTTCATTTTGAGGTGTCATGAGACAAAATAAAAAAACCATTATATATTCTCATAAGTGTCGGGGGTTACTGAAATCGCATTTTAATAACTTCTGACTTTCTCACAATCTCCCCTCCCTGTAATATTGGAGCATTATTGGGCGGCAGTGGATTAGTGCAGTCTGGAATTCCTTCAGAGGAGAATTACAGTAATACATACAGAGCAGAGCTCCCACCCCGGCCTGTACTCGACCCCCTACCACCGCTACACACCCTCACTCCAGGGGGACGTGAACCCACTCACCCCTCACCACCACGTCACACCAGTGGGCCTACATATTATTTTCCTTTAAAGGTCAGTTCACCCAAATTACAGAAACACACATTATCTCACTAATTGTATATAACTTTGCACTTAGTTTTGGCTTTATGAGCCTAACTCAAAAGATAATGACTTTTGGAAAGTATTACTCGTTGCACACTTTACTATGTTGTAGGTTTCAAGTGGATTTTAAAAAACATGTAATGATAAATGAACCATTATGACAAAGCAAAGCCACATTTTTAGAAATGTGTGTAATAAGAGATGTGTTTTCTCCCCAGTGGTGGAAACAGTATTAAGATCTTTTACATAAGTAAAAGTAGTAATACCATAGAATAAAAACACTCCATTAAATTACACTGTATTAAACATATTACTTCAGTAAATGTTTCAAAGTATTAGTTGGTAAATTTACTTAAAAGTACTCATTATGCAAAATGTCCCCACTCAGTGTTTTATTTATTATACATACTGCATACAGACATTAAGTACTTTTAAAAGTATTCACCACTCTTGGAATTTGACACGTCTTGTTGTGAACTAAAGAGGATTTAATGTGGATTTTTTTGACACTGATGGACACAAAAAGACCCTTTAATGCTTTAATGTCAGGATGACTGCAGTGATTAATTACAATTAACAAAATTGTTTTACATGTAAAATATTGATCTGAAAAGTAACTTGTAACTATAGCTGTGAAATAAATGTAGTGGAGTAAAAAGTACAATATTTTGCTCAATAAATGTGGTGGAGTGGAAGTGTAAAGTAGCATAAAATGGAAATACAACTACCTCAAAACTGTACTTAAGTACAGTACTAAATGTACTTAGTCGTCCCTTTATGTTCACACATACAGTACAGGCTTTGATTTTTTGTTTTAGGTCCCTTATAAATGTCAAACAAGAAAGAAAGAAAAAAAAATCAAAAACAGCGCCTGTAACAAGTATTCAACCCTACCTGGATTTTTTCACATTTTTATGTTTTACAACACTGAATCAACAGAAAGTGAAGAAAACCCTATAGGCACTGCACTTTTTCATGTATATTTATTAACCAGTACTGTTCTTATAGAAGTGATATATTGATTTAATTCTCTGCAACACACATCTGAAAGTCATCAGTTGTATCCAAATATCCCAACCAAACTCCATCTGAACACAGACTTCTCTTGTTGCTCATGCAAAATTTGCAAAAAAAAAAGAGAAAAAAGAAAAGAAAAGAAAAAAAAAAAAGTCCCAAACTTGAGAAATTTCAGTGAAACATTCAGACATATCATTAGTCATTACATGCATTTATTTGAGAGGAACAAATTTAGCCATACATATCTTTGTGATTACCAGCACATTTCAATTAAGTTAACAAATTATTAAAAATTTCTAAAAATTAAAGCATTACAAACAGTGGGGGCAGCACAGCAACGATGATTTCAGCTCTCAAAACCATCTGTTGGGTGGAGCGAATGAAGAGCAGGAGGATCATCAAATGCTGCTCTTTTCCAGGAGAAAAGAAAAAAAACGAAACAAAACAAAACACACACACACACACGCGCACACACACACACGCGCACACACACACACGCGCACACACACACACACACACACCTGCCTGTATCTACTTCAGGAAAAAAATTCAGAGCATGGAAAACCGGCTTTCTTCACAAACAATACATGAAGTTGACATTTCAAGTGAAGTCTCGCTGCCTTGCTCTGAAAAATTCAGGACAGGAGCTGGATTTGAACGGTGTGTTGTATGTGATCTCTTTCAGTTGTCTCCTGTAGGAAAAAAAAAACACCATAACTGCCAGTGCCCCCTTGTGGCCACATTTTCACCCAGCAGAGTAGTGTTAACACTAAAAAAAACAACAGGAGAACCATTATTTGCTGCTTCCTTGTGTTTGCTTTCATAACTGCTGCATCCCCGACTGCTACTGTAGTCAACTATTTACCTTTTCAGCCCAACACAGATTGCCTGTCCCCCCCTTCCAAAAAAAAACAAAACAAAACTAAATATTTGCTCTAGTCTTAATCTGAAATATACATCAAAAGAAAAAAAAGGGGGGGGGGGGCATCTTTAAAAGCAACCCCCAAAAATGGAAAAAGAAAGATAAAATGAGGAGAGGGGTGAAGGGGAGGATGAATAAATCAGAAAAGGCTCATATAGCTATAAAATAAATACAAAAAAAACTTATTTGAACTGATTTCTCAAAGCAGCCAAACAGAAACAAAGATGAGTGTGAAGTGAAGTGGTGAGCTGAAGGCAACATGATGATGATGATTATGATGATGATGTTAATGATGACGATGATGACGATGATGAGCTGGAGCGGAGAGGTACCAGTGGAAGACCGAGGGATACAGGAGGAAGGAGAGAGGGAGGGGAGGTGACGACACAGACCAAGCTGCTTTTCTTTACGGTCTGACGAATTTCACACAACCACAACGATGAATGGTCGGACAAAGCAATGATATAGTGATAGTGTCTGAAGTTGCAGAGGAAAAAAAAAAAAAAGGAAATGAAAACTTTTTTTTTTCCTCTTTACTGTGAATAACTCAACCAAAAAAGGCAGACGTCTTGCTTTCCAACATTCGCAGAAGTTCTGAGTTTTCTTTCAAAGAAAAAAAAAGAAAGAAAAAAAAAGCATTTTTTTTTTGTAGCAGAGGCAGGTGGGAGGAAGCTGCAGCTCCGATTGACGGGAGGATGGGGGACGCTGATTCCTGAGGGGCCAAAGTGAGCAGAGGACAAGAAAACAGACAAGAAGGAGGTCACTTTGGCAGAGGTCCCTTAGAGGTTTTTTTTTTTAACGAGGGGATTATAGTAGGGTGTGGGGACAAAGACGAAACATTTAAACAGACGTGTTGAAATCTTCAGCTTCCTTGGATATAAAAGCCTTTGACAGTGACCCACTTCCACCTCTAGAACAAGTGTTTAAAGCCAGCAGGTCCGCTCAGCAGGGTCCGTGTGTCTTCCGAGTGGTGCTGTCAAGCCCCACTTTCTAAACACAACTTTAAAGTTGTATGTCTTTGTGTCAAAAAACCCCCCAAAAAGTTTAATTGCTTGTACTTTCCCCAAACTTCAGTGGATATCTACACAAGAGAGCAAGCAGGGGTGTGAGAAAGGTCAGTCTTTGGTTAGTGTTTTATCCTCCCCCCAGTTGCCCCCCCCATCTCTCTTCTTTCTTGCTCACAGGTAAAGACTGCAGAATGACAAGATGTAGTGATGATAGGGTGATTTTATTTCTTTTTTTTTTTTTTTTACCCCCTTTTCCTCAGACTAAATGTGCATATGTACGTGTGTCTCAGTGGTTGATGTAGTGTGGATGTAGAGAATTCCTTATTTGTCACAGCCAAGGTCGAGAAGATGATTTTGTCCTTTACATGATTTTTTTTTCTTGGATTAGAGCTTCAACTGTAACAGCAGGTCCTCGTGTCCTTTTACGGTTGTTTTGGTAATAAAGTCAAAGAAATGACAGAAGATTTTACTGTAGGCGCAACCAGTCATGTAGCAGAGCCAGACAAACTATCTGAGCTGTTTCCTCCTGTCCTCGCAGTCCCTGTGGTAGAAGACAGGACATGATTTAGTACTGAATATTGTGGAGTACATTTATTAAAGCAAACTCTGTGACAAATTAAGTTGATTGGGTGATGTTTTAACTTCAGCTAATGGATTAAACTCCTCTTTAGGTTTTAGAAAACTCTCTAGCATCTTTCCCCTGATCAGCCTGTGCACACTGCAGCGTCAATGCAGCACTTTGTTTTTTAGTTGCTAATCTGATATTTCTTGGCTGTGCAAACACATAAATTCAGTTTCATTTTGAGGATAATGCCAGCCTTAGTTCTTGAGTTAGGAGCTTCAAGATTTTCATATCAGTGAGATACTGTTTAGGAAGAGAAAGGTAGTTTTGTTTCATTTGATAGATTCACAAACAAAACATTTACAAGGCAAGACAACAAGACAATTTATTGGTGTTTTTACATTACCAGGACTTAACTACTCATAAACTGAACCTTTGAGAACTGGTAAGGCAAAGGGGGTCGGGTCTGTCTTGCTTTTCCCATTTTATAAAACAGGAATGAGCAATTGAACAAGATATACAAGTATTCCCGCCCACACGAGACAAACAGCAATAAGTAAACATACTCATGATTACAGATAAAAATAAGACTGAGTAAATCAAGATAACAGAAAACAGAAAAAACATAATGGAATAACAGTAGCTAAACAGATAAACAATGAAAATAAAGTGGATAAACAGACGTTGCTGTTTCTCCATCGTAAAAAACAAGATTTTAAAAGATGAAGTCCCTGTTTTGTCTGCTTATAATTTTCTGTTTAATATACAGAAAGATGAATGTTTACCTCACAACCTCATGGTGCGTCTCTCCCCGTCTCCAAACTGGCTTCTAGCAGCAGCTCCTCCAGGTCTTGTCCGCAGCTCACACTCACTGCAGAAAATGGCACATAACTCACATTATTAAAAACAGCCTGTTCACACCCAAAACACTGTGAAACCTGCTCTAAAAAAACGTAGAGATCAGCGGTCGCAGCGACTCACCGTGCTCCATCACACAGCTGCCTGGTTTGGGGCTTTCAGGGTCGAGAAGATGGAGGGAGAACTCTGGTTTCAGGCCGTTGGGCAGAGCTGAACTCACAACCTCCTCCTCCTCCACACTGATCAGAGCCTCACTGAAACACTCGCCCTCATCCGTGGAGCTCTCATCAGGCGATTCCTCCACCTCTATAGGCGAGTTTGAACTTGCAGCAGCTTCGGACTCGGCTGAGGCAGGTAAGGATATGGCGGGGCTCTTCGCGGATTCTCCTGCTTGAGGATTCGTCTCCTGTGCTCCTCCTTGTGCCTGTTTGTCAGTCTGGACAGAGAGAACAGGCTTCACTACTTCCTCTTCTTCTTGTACAGTTTGCTGCTGTTCTCTGTCTGGCTTTAGACTCGGTTCTTCTTGGTTTGGCTGGTTGTCTTCTTCCTCTGTTAAAGGTTTTTCAGACAAGCTGGCGGGCTTCTCCTGCTTCTCCTGCTGTGGAAGCGCCACGTCGTCTTTCTTTGTTTGGTTCGATGACTGAGTCTCCTCTGACGCAGATGCTAGCTCATTCTGTAGCTGTTCAAGTGCAGATGCTAACGGTTGTTCACGCTCTCCTTCTGTGCTTTCTGCTGCCATCACATGTTTCTCCTCCTTTAGTAGATCCTCTTTCTGCTCCTCTTCTTCCTTCTTCTCTTCACCAAGCTGCTGTTCTACACAAGTGGGCTCAGGTTGGGGGTTTTTAGTGCTCTCTATTACCTCCTTTGTGAGCTGAAATGCTACAGCCTGCACCAGCGAGGAGTTTAAAGGCAGGGATGGTGCTTGTAGACTTGGATCTGTCACTTCTGGGTCTAAAGTGCTAGCTATGACGTCCTCAGACTGTGGCTCTAGTGTGTTGGTCTGTGTAGTATTTAGTGTGGGCTCTACGCATGCTACAGGACTCTGCTCTGTCAGGGGACAGTCTGTTGACGGAGCAGGTGAACTCAGCTGCGTTTGAGATGCGGGCGGCGGCTGTGTCTGCTGTGTGCTTGCATCTAAAGGCTTCTTTGAGGCCTCTTTAGCCTGGCTGGGAGCTGCAGGTGTGTTCATCTGGAGTTGTAGCTGTTGCTGCTCAGGCGGGCTCTCCACCCGAGTTACCATGAAGATCTTATGACCCCTCCCTGGACTTGAGACGGATATACAGCGTCCCGGGGATGGAGGCGTCCCAGGAGGAGCTGTGGATTCTGTGACGGTGATGCCCGATATCACACTCGGCCCACTGGTAGGTGAGGCAGACGGGGATGTACGTGAGGCACTGAGAGGGGGCTGTGCGACCCCTGTCTGGGTTTGAGGAGCAGTCTGGTTTGAACGAGAGGAGGAGTTTGAGGACTTTGTGACCACCTCCTCTTCCTCCTCATCCTCAGTGTCCGAGTCCGACTCCAGGGTCATCTGAGGAACGCTTGTCTCAGAGCTCGCTCCTGACTGGCTGCTTGTCTGTCCTTTGCTTTGTGTTGTTTCTTCTTCTTTGCCCTCTTTGTCCCCTTGCTCCTGTGATGCAGGTTCTTCCTGTTCTTCTCTGGTTCCATCCTCTGTGGCGATTTCAGCCATGGATGCAGACTGCCTCATCTTCTGCTCCGTTTCCTCCTTCTCTTTGGCCAGGATGAAGTTCCTCTTGCAGCCATTCTGGATCTCAGAAAGCAGTGCACGCTGGGTCTCAATGAAACTCTTCACCTGGGAGACAAAAAAATAATAATAAGAATAAACCAAACTAAATAAAAGCAATTACTACAATCACTTTTAGTTAGTATCATTCTTTAGTCTGCCATTTCATCTGCATATAATATTATTTATTTCCTGCCCCACGCTTTATTCCCATGCTCACAGTTTCTTTCTTGGGCTCACGGTCGAGATCGAGACGCAGCAGAGAGGTGTTGACTTTCAGAGCAAGCGACAGAGCCATCAGTCCGCCTGTCTTGATCTCATTTTCTCGAAGGTCCAGTCGCAGTAGTCTGGGGCTCTCAGCGATGAATTCAGCCACAGCCACAGCGCCTACAACACACACAATAGAGAGTTTAAACAAGTCAGAAATGCATAATAGCTAAAATCCACCACAAAAACCAAAGCAAGAGGCACACGGGTGCCAGTTCCCACCTTCGCAAGACAGCTTGGTGGAGGCGAGGCCCAGCCTGAGCACAGAGCGGTTGGCGATCAGTCCGTCTTTCAGCTTGTGAACTCCTTCGTTACCCACCGAGTTATGGCCGAGGTTCAGAGTCTCCAGGCTCTGGGTGCAAGGCTGAGAGAAACGACAGACGACAATGAAGAGGGTTTCTCGCAATGGGAGAGCGTGGTCATAAAATCACATTGTTTAGAATAAACTTTACAGCCAGCGTTTGTTGGTGAGAAACTTGAATAAGCTTTGTAACTAAATGAGATTAAGATAATATAACAGTGAGGGTGAGATGCTTTGTGTACAGTCTGTTTTATATCCTCATTTGGTTGTTTAACAGCCTTGAGTGTTGATCAAACAGTTTTTTATGGCATCTTTGTATTTTGTTGAGTGGCTCACTTCCTTCTTGTACAAAAAAAAAACTAAAACAAAAAAAACATAAACTATATGTCAACATCTTTTTCTCTATGTAAAAAAATCCTTTTGTCAGTGTACAGGCCTTTTCTCCTAATATAACCGACTGTTAAAAGCTGAACTTTACCTCCTCATTGCACTGTGACAACCATCTACACTGTGTTTATCTCTGGGCCTATGAATCAGCAGCCACAGCGGTCATGGGATGTTCTTTATCAGTGTGTTTGGAGGTTTTAGGCATTTCTGTGTGTTTGGTGCTGTCACGCAAGCCTCTGCGACAAAACCGCCATTAGACAGAAAATGCAGTATTTTATGTTCCACAAGCAAAACAATCACATGTTTCTAGAAATAAGTGGCCTGCTATGTCTCAGTTGTCCATAATTAACAACATTGAGGATGGCGATGGCATTCTTTAGTCTTTAGTTAAATCTTGTTGTTTGGTGAAATCTACCAATCACTTCACTTAAACACCTGATGATTGATTTTACATCCAGTAACTGCTACCGGAAAAAAAAAAAAAAAAAAAAAAAGGAAATGAGTTTTCCTTGCAGCTCCAAGTGCCTTCTAATCTGTCTATAAGGACCTATTTACAACTGCTTTAACTATCATCACAATTAGGTTTTATTTGCAGATCTTTTTTTTCCTTACTTCCTGCCTCAGCAGGATGCATCAGATAAACTACACAGACAGATATGTGGATGGACTGAAGCAGTAAACAACCAAATTTACTGTTAATACAGAAACATAAGCATCAGAAGAAAATGTAACTACAGCTGTTTGATCCATTAATAGTTTATACATTTCCACTTAAGTGCAACAGTTCCTCTTACAACTTACAACTCTTTTTTTTTTTAATGACAACTCTTGTTTGTGAAAAATAACATGATTAAAATGAAATATACTTTTAAATTCTGGCTTTTAATCTAACAAAAGTTAGAATTTGTATGTGTTAGATCTAAAATTGTAGGAATATCACTCATATCTGCTTTGGGTCCACTACTATAATCTAATTTCATAAAATAGTATTGATAAAATGAGAAAAATGTGACTTTATAATGTCATGCCATGTTTGTAAATGCATCTGTGGTTCTATTTGTACACCACAACCATGACAAAACATTTGAATAGCAAAAAAAAAATACAGCAGGAAAAAGTGTATCTTCCTCTGTCAAGGCTGTCATGACTCATCGGGATCTAAATGTAGAACTAAAAACAATAAACTTATCTCCTACAAGGAAAAACATGAGTGTGAAGATAATGATGCTATCACTCAGCAACAGAAATGGGACCAATGAATTTAGTTATGAGTTATCTATAGCAGGCAGCCGTGAAATCAAACGGGAAATGGTGCGGCACTAAGACCCGAGTCTGAGCCTACATCTGCTCACCGAGCAAGATACGACTGCACAAAATGTCAGGTGTAGTAATGAGGTACCTATGTGGAAATTCCCGGTCAAATCACATCATAACACCTATTTAGACCGCTTATTAATCTCTCACCAACACACCTATCATTCTAAAGGTAGCTGTTGAAATGCACATACAAGTCCTCAGTTTAAAAGCGTTAAAGTAAATGTTCTTAATCTTGTTTCCTTCTTGTGCAACTTCTAAGTATGTCTTCAACATTTAATTCTCTTAGTGCACTTAACTCTAAAACAAACAAGCAGCTACCTTCCTTAAATGGTTTCATTACTACTTTTGAGTTTACTTGTGAAAAAAGAAGACCACTTTTTTATGGGTAAACTGCATCCATTAAATAAACAAAACCTCATACCAGGTGCAGAGGACACTGAGCTAGAGAACAACATGTACAGCTGCCGAACACGAACAGATACAAGGAGAAAAGAGGTTTAACAAACAACAGAGCTCTATTTTGATCACTTCACTGATAGAGTAATGAGGAGAAAATTGAATTCACTCTGCCTGGGGTGTCACACACACTGCTGTCTCTCACACAGAGACACACACACATAAACAAATTAAGGGCACAGAGCCAGTTGTTTCCTCTTAAAACCTCTGTTGAATGTGTGGCAGTGTTTTGCCTCTGTGTGTGTGTGTGTGTGTGTGTGTGTGTTTGTGTACCAGTGCAGCAGCGAGGTAGCCCATGCCGTTGTGTGTGAGCTGGTTGTTCCATAGCACCAAAGTGACGAGGCCTTTCCTCTGCTCTTTTAGTCCTTCACACACGTAGGCCAAACCTGTGATGACAAACAGAGACAGGCACCAACACAGACAGAGTCAGTCCGTCCGGATTTACCCGAAAAATATCACAACATACTGTATATGATGTGGACTAAAATGTTACAAACTGTACAGTCTAATCTGAGGAAGTCTGTTGCATTAGCAGCAGGTCATTTGCATTTTTCCTTTACTTTCTATAACAGAAAGCATTTTCTGAGCTTCCCTTGCAGCGAGAGGACCCCATTTACTGTAAACTACGATGAAAAGTGCAACAGGAAACAACACATTTGGATGAAGTGGAACAAATCAGTTAAACTAATCTATTCGGGGTATTTCTCCTTGAAAACTACTTAACCTTTACACATCTTGTTCATCCTTGTCAAAAACTACTGCAGTCTTAATTCAGCTGAAAATGATATCAGTGTTCTGTGTACATCCGTTAATCAAGTGTAGAAGAAAAAAAGATGTAGCTGATGGTGGAAAGCAGAGCTTGGACATTGCCATTAGCTCATTAGTCAGTTTCTTATTTAGGCTTATCAACAAGGATATTTGGCAACACAGAGCTGTAAAACTCCAGATAATATAAAGTCAATTTAAAAATAAAACAAAAAATAAACAAAAAAGGCTAGGTCTAATACTTTGACTAACTTTGGTTTGCTTCCTAGCTTGAAAAGAAATAATTTATTCAATTTTACTGAAACAAAATCATTTAACATAGTAAGATTGGGATAAATTAAAACAACTATCCTAACAATCCTCTCCTATCATACAGCAATAAAGCAACAATACTCATCTCTGCCTCCAAACACTACATCTCTGTCCTCCAGCTGGTAAATACATACACTTTCTATGCTATTCTGTTTTTTAATTCTTACAGAACTTTTTAAAACAACCTGCTTATATGCTCTACTTGTGTTTTTCTCCATTTGCTTGTTTCGGTTTCAAGATCGAGGATCAATAAGCTCTCATCTTATCTGAGTTTGTGAAAAGGTACTGCACACACGGTAAATAAATCTTTTACACAAAAGAATTCCACCTGGATAAAACATACAAGACTATAAACCGATTGTGCTCTATCACTGCTGCGTACCAGAGTCTAGGATGTGGTTGTTGCGCAGGTCCAGGATCTGGATGTTGTAGTTGAACTTCAGCAAGTTGCCGAGTTGGGCTGAATCTTGCAGGCCATTGAGCTTGTTGTCTGCAAGGTACAACTCCCGCAGGTTCATATTCATCTTCAGTGCCGTAGCTGAAAAGATAAATGAAAGATACAAGGAAAAGATAAAAGAGGGAGAAAAGGGGGAAAGACAAAAAACAAAACAAAACAAAAAGTCAGAAATAAGGAGAAATTAATTCTATGTTCAATCAGGTGAAAGTCTTCCCCTCCACTTCTCCTTGTACATCCTCTCCCATCACCCTGCCTGGAACTCTGCCCGTCTTACCCAGTAACATGAGCGGTCTGCCAGACAGACCAGCGTTCTCGAGGTGGAGGACTGCCAGGCTGCCACTGATCCTGAGCGCTCGCGCCACAAAGGGAGCTGAGTGGTCCAGCATAGGAGTGTTACGTGCATCGAGATACTGCAGAGAGCTCGTCTGAGGGGGAAAACAGTAGCACACCAACAGAGATACAAATTATTTGCCTCGCAACGCCAACAAGTGTATGCATTCAAATCCAAAACAATGTGCGAAATAATGTCCTTAACATCATGATGAAAATCTGTGTTTTATTCTATTATTCTTGAAGTGCAGGCAGGATAATTAGGTCAGATGTGGTTAACTGTGGATTTGAGCTTCATCAGACTCCATTCATACAACATTATCCACAGAAGAGCAAATAAGAATGAAAAGATGACGTATGTGTGTGCAGATAAAGGCAATGGCGTACTGTTTTTTTGTCTGATTAATCCAAGGCTTCACCTCAGGGATTCAAGGACACGCATTTGTCAAAGCACTGGTGCGTTAAGATCTATTGAGCTTTACTGAAATGAGCGGTGACATTTTTATTGATAGGCAAAGACACAAACAATCTGCACATTGGAGTGTATGTGTGGTGTCTCCAGGCGATGTGTCTGAAATATACACAAGCTTCATTAATCATCAGACACTCAAGGCTTGTCCAACAAATAAGCATCACTCACTCAGTGAGTTGTGATTACAGCAGGACTGTAGTGCTCATAAAATGTAACAGTATCATTTAGTAACTGTGATTAGTAACTGTGATTAAGAACGTGTCCTCTAGGATATTCAGTATTGAAGGCAGTCTTAAAAACACATAAATAGGTCACAATATTAAAAATAAAGAATGTGATGACTTTCAGAGACATTTGTGGCTTTGCAAACAGATCCCTGAGCAACGATACACTGTGATGAAAAGCTGGAGCACAGTGAACTTCAGCCGAGCCAAGATATCCACATCAACCCACAATCTAATCAACTAAAAGGATTATTTTTCCTCATTTAATTATTGTCTACTCATCAATTTACTACATTTGGATTTGGATGTTTTTCTGCATTTATCGTCTCACATTTCTTCTTACACCATTAACTCTAGATAAACAATATAGAATGATACACAACAACCAGCATGACATTTCCTTTTGCAGAGTGGCTTTACACTCTCGTCTCCCTCCCTACATCTCTGGCATACAATTAACACTTCCTTCACATGGTTTGTTCGATAAAAAAAAAAAAAAAAAACAGAGCTAGCAGCTGTTCATATCCATGTTTTTCTCACATACGTATATATTGCTTGAACAGTTATATATCAATGTGTTTGCTTAGCAACCTATTTGTATTCTTAACAGTAATAAGTGATGACTGACGTCAAAGTAAAGGGCACAAGGAGTACTCGGGGAAGAGCAAGTGAGGAAAGACCGACTCTTTAATGTCTGAGCACTGGCAGTAAACGGCAGCGTTGCACAACACAAGCTCAGACAGAGATCCTCTGTCTTTTTAACTGGGCTTAAAGGTACAACAGTAGAGGAAAAAACTTGAGTTTACATCAGTAGAATTTGAGAGCAAACAACATATTTTCATATAGTGCACACAGTTTTTACTTGAAGCTGTATAACTTTCTTTCTGTCAGCTGAGGACGACAAACACAAACAGACCAGACTGAGGGAAGAAGATCTTTGTGAAGGGGGGGGGGGGGTGATCTCTCACCTTTCTCATCATGTGAGCCGCCGCCTGCCATCCCCGTGTGCCAATGTGCTTGTTGAAGGAGATGTTGAGATGCGTGGCTGACTCATAGTACTCTATCATGTCAAACAGAGCTGATGCACCCTGAGAAGCAGAAAGAGACCGAAGCCAAAGAGAAATAAGAAAGAAGAGACATATATTAACCATTATGCTATTTTAGGTAAAAAATCCCAACAATTTGAACAAATCTCCCAGTTTGAGGCACTGTGTTAACATCCCTTAAAGAGATGCTACAAGATATAGTCTGGAGCAACTGTGGTTGCTATGGTAACAGTCCCTCAGGACAGGTGAGACCTGCTGAGGTGTTTGCCATGAGGGGCTGAAGTGACTACAGCTGGAAGGACAAGTTCAGCCTGTCTGGGATACGGTCTACTGTTGCAAAAACAAAAATCATATTCAGCAGGATGTGAAATAGTGAACACGTACGAATGAAGAAGAGAATGTACAAAAACACTGAATTATCTTCATTTTTAGTGTAAGGCTGCAACTAAGGATTATCTTCATTATGAAATACTCTGTCATTTACTTTCTTGATAAATTAATTGTTTATTTGATCTATAAAATGTAAGAAAATAGTGAAAATGCCTAAGGTGAAATTTCCTTTCTTTTTTAGTCTGATCAACAGTCTAAACCAAAAATATTCAGTTCAAGTAAGACAAAGTACAGCAGAAAATTCCCACATTTGAGAAACTGGAAGCATCACATATTTGTCATTTTTTGCTTGAAAAATAACTTGAAAGGTGTTTAAAAAACAGTTTACTGATTAATTTTATGTCCAACAAGTAATTGCATAGTTTTTTTCAGCTATATTCTAGAGATATTGTGATGGATATCATTCATTACAGGAAGAGAAATTGTGCCAAATCATCAGTGCATTAAATCTGTGGGGCACAAAACCTTGGTTGGTCAGGAACAGATGCAGGATTCTTATGAAACGTCAGGTGATGCAGTATGAGGTCAAAGTGCACTCATGTGATCCGAGTGTTTTAATCTCATTTTGCTTGTGGTAATGCTGAGGGGGAGCATCTCTTTCATCTTTCATAATGGTGTTGATGGCACTGGAGCGGAGACAGATCGCTGGTAATTTGCTTCTCTGCATCTAATTTCATAACACAAAATATCCAGTTCTAAACAAATATTTGCATATTTCAACAGAGAAATTAGCTAATGGGTCATTAACGGTCATTAAATGTCAATAAATTTAGCCACTTGCAGGATGTGTCTGCAGACAAAAATGAAGCACAAGCGTATGATTTCATCTTTCGCTGAGGCTGATGTGCAGTAACAAAACTGGACAGACTGCAGCACAGCGTCTCATAACCTTTCCCCCTTTGTGTGTGTATACTGGGAGATATTACTGAGTATACACAAGTGTGTTTATCTACAGGGAGGGGGAGGATGAGTCACATTCAGTCCAATAAAAAACAGCCTGTGTTAGAGCTCCTCCCTACATGCCTTAAAAGCATCTTCCCAAAACTATTTTTTCTCCTTTCATCTTCCCATATCATTCCAAACAAGACAGCGCTGCTGCAGATACGAGGCGTTGCCAAATCAAGCCATCTGTACAGTATCTCCCACACCCATCTAAAAGAAGAACCCATCCTCTCACATCCCTATTTGATTCCTTTTCTAAAATCACACCTTCCTCTATTCACACCTCGACCAGCAACACTTCCTCAATATTTTCTCCATTCAGCTTCTCATTTCGTCCGAGCTCAAGGCGAGACGCTAGTCTCAGAATGAGATACGACACTCTGGTGACTCAGTCATTGACTCATTCATCCACTTCATTCACATTTTCAGGGCAGCGTGCCATGTTGGGTGAAAGAAGTCGTGTTTTGGATTATGTGAAGCTCCAGTATGTCTCTAAAGTGCTTGTGTATCATCTAATGCAGATGTGTTTAAACATAGATGTGATACAATATTGTTTATGAATGATAGCTTTATGTGTTAATAAGTGTACCAATATTTTATGGTTTTATGTGTTTACACAATGATCTTGTTCCTAATGAGTCAGGATCTGTGCTTTTCAGCATTGTGTGGAATTAAAAATGCCTGTATGTTTCCCCTTATTACTGCTTATTAAAAATTAAGATCTTTATATCTGCTTATATATATTGGCCACCTGAAACTCAAACCATTGTTATACTATGAAACCAAAGTGGGTTGCTGTTGTCAGGAGACATTTCACTTGTCTTGATTATTCAAGTGACACACTTCTCAGTGTTATAGCTGATTGGCTGCAGGCGGAGTGAATTTACATGGCAACATGTTTCTAGATGCAACTGCGTACAATCTGTGACTTCGGCAAGATGTTGGGGATGAATTTGCATATGTCATCATGTGGGGATGGAGCTATTACACCTGGATTTGCGAGATCACATGAGAATCCATCTTGTCAGGCTTCAAGTTAGACGCTTGTGTCCAAACCACCGGTGGTTCAGAACAATCAGTGAATCCAGCTGCCGTGCAAGTTAAGACTGTGATTAACAGATGGTTCATCCAATCACCTGCCAAGTATTTTTTTAAAGTGTCTGCCCTTTTCTAAACAGTTGCCAAGGACGACTTCTCAGATATTTCTGTGTAACAAACCATCTGGCGGGTCAGGTTAATGGAGCTATTCCAGCATACATAAGAGGGAAACCTGGGAAATGCCCGAGGTAGAAAATCACACTCATGATCAGTTAAATTCCCATTATCCAATAAACTCGATTTGTAGAAGGGGGAATCCAATTGTTCAAAAAGGAGATTAGAAAGGTACTACAGAAAGACTTATAATAACAAAGTGCTCTCCTTGAGATGTGATACACTTGTCCCAGCCTTTCTCTCATTCCTGGAAACCTTTCCTGTCACAGCTGTCATCTTTTATCACCGTGTTCAAAGCCTCCTGTGTTTCTTCCTGGATTTCTTCCACAGTAGCAACTCTTCTCCCTTTCAGTCACAAATGTAGTTTCCTCAAGCTGTAGACATAAACTACCTTGTGGCAAATCCAATAACTATGCCCTACTCCTGTGCTATTGATGGCTTCTGGGAATTTTTGGGTCCCTGCTCATGTGTCTTTAGAACGAGGGAGAAACCCTGAATGAACAGAGGAAAACCTCACAAACACAGGGAGAAGATGCAGCCTCTGCACATTAATCCATAAAAAAAACTAACTTTTAATGAAGATGCTAATTGCTTGCTAATAAATCAGATTTATTATTATTATTATTATTATTATTATTATTATTATTATTATTATTATTATTATTATTATTATTATTATTATTATTATTTTGTCTCAGGGGTTTGCTCAACTTCAGTTTTATTGGCTCCTAAGATGGAGCATATATGTTATTTGTGGGTTTGTAACAGTTTTAAAGCCTTCTCAGATGCTTTCACAGAAAAAAATAAACCTGAAACTTTGACTGAAAACCTGAAAGTAACATAACAGCTGCCAAAATATTTTCTCTCCAGACAGGACTAGAAGTACAGCATCTGACTTACTATAAGTCTCCTGAAAAACAGTAGCTGATTTGGGGCTGAATTAATTCTGCGGTCAAAGAGTGAAAGTATAGACACGACCTTGCCGACAGGAATAAGATAATGAGCAGTAATTAAAGTGACCCTTTCTACCCTAAAGAGACTCATCCTGTGTAACTCTGGCAGAACTAAAAGCAGAGCTTGTGGCTGTGTGTGATGCAGTTTATAGTATAGTCTGTGTGACAGGAAGTGGTCAGGGCCAGTGTCCCTCTGCTCCACAGTGCAGCACAGTCTCTATCTGTGCGTGTCTACATCCCAAACGTCTCTAATGGTGTTTACACAAGTAGACATCTGGAGTAATCAGAAAACCCATGACAAACACTCCACATCCTGCTAGTGCAGTAAGCGTGGACAAGAGGATCAGAGTGTGACTGAAAGCAGAAAGATAACAGTGAAAAAGAGAGTGAATGACAGGAGGCAGAGAGACAGGCGTGACAGACATGGAGAGAAATGGAGTAAGGGAGTGACGGATCTTCTTACATCTTCATCCAGGTTGGTCTGCTCCAGGTCGATCACTTTAAACTGGACTCTCTTCAAAATCTCTTCCAGAGACTCACATGCTTTGTAGTCCAACTTTTCACCTAAAGTAATGCACATACAAGTCTGGTCAACACACTAACCAAACAGTAAAAAAGCAACTAGTGTTTCCCACAAGTTAAATGTGTGACTGTCTTGGTGTATGTTGGTGCTTACCTTTCAGATCTAAGCATTCATTTCGCTGTGTCAGGTCTTTCAGTTCCTACAGAAACAAAAAGAAGCGGTGTCAGAAAGAAACAAAAAGAAAGTTGTTTAAAGTTGAGTTTGTGCCCCCCCCATGGAAGTAAACTTTGCTTTTCACATACTGAAACTTTCTTGTGTCACAAGAGGCAACTGAATAAATCAGTATTGGAGATAAAACACAGATCTTGTGAACTTCTGCTAAAAAGAAAAGTATCTGCAGGACATGTTTGCTTAACACACCTCTAGTGTTTTCCCACTGCAAGTGTGTCACTCGATGCCTTTACATGCACTTAAGTAACCTGGTTACAGTCAGTTTTCTCTAGAAAGCTGATTTATTAATTGTCAAATAAAGGAGAAACCTAGTTTCCCCAGATTGATATCTCCTGGAGAATACTGATTACTCTGCCATGTATATGCGTAACCTGGTTTCTAATCAGCTTTTTACAGCTACACATGTGCATAACATTAGACTGCAGGCAGAAAATGCACAGTGTGGTGCAGCCAGATGAAAGGACAGATAGTTACACTGAGTGACACGTCCTTGTATTTAAAATAACTTCATCCAAAGTCAGACTAAAACTGAAACTAAAACAAATTCTGTATCTCTGCTCTGCCTGTCTGACTGCTCTGAAATCTAGTTACTGATCTGCTGCTTGTATATGCAGATTAACAGTGACCAGGTTACTACTGTGCATGTAAACGCATTCCCCAATAACCCACATAACCTGGTTTCTCTGAGTAACCTGGTTCCTTGGGTGCATGTAAACGTGCTGGTACCACAGGTGAAGTACTGCGTGTGAATACTGAGCGAGTCCCAGTGATAGCAGTTTTGATAAGAACAGCGCAGTCCCACAAGAACGGCTTTACTGCTCCTAAATTCGCCATTGTCATTCAAACTGTTTTTGTGTGCCAGCTGTCAGCGTGACTGTGTTCATCATGAACATCTCATCTGTCCTGTGATGTAGTTTGACACCAGAGCATCACAGATCAAAAGGTGCAAAGTTATTTCACCTCCTGCCCTGGTAAAACACCCACACAAACATTCAGAGAGCTGCCCTCGAAACTATGTACCAGCAAATCCCCCTCTCTCTAGTTGACTGCCCGGCCCATTCAGTGTGAACTCTATAACCTCTGCCCTCGTGCCACGCTGCCATTACTTATCTGTGTGTTACTGAACATACCGATGCTGGTTGCGTTGTACTTGGGAGTTCATGGCCTGCACTGCATGACTCAACAGGTCCCAATTTGTTCCAAATCATGGTTATCTAAAGTGTGAAACTGACTGAAACACTCACTAAGTGTGAGAAAATGAAATATTATAGAAACACAAAGACCATTCAACTGTATTTCCCCCACCAGGTTTTGTGAAATATGGTCTAATTCAATAATTCTGGATGTTCTTCAGCATCCAGGCAGTGTTGTGAACACAAGAAGACCGATTTTGACCAATTTAACAGCAAGTCAATCTTCACCTACAATTAACTTGGGCACCTGTCAGTGAGAATGACTATCAGTGTAAATACCTCTCTGACAGAGCTACCAGACCCCAAAATAGTGCATGACGCACAGTGTGCCTCTGCATGAGTGGTGGTATGGGTGTGAGTGTGTGTTGTGGGTGGACCAGATTGAGCTACAGATTCACTTTCTAGTCTTGTTCATTAAATGCTGTGGTGACTTGTGTTATGCTTTATGTTATATATTTGTACTTTTATATATTTTCTATTGACCTTAAATCAAAAAAGAAATATGATATCTGGGTTCAGGACAGGTGGCCTCAACAAGACAGTCAACTATAAATACATAAAAAGGCCTTATCATGCTGTTGATGCCCATAGCAGAAAGTGGACGCACTGTATGGACAGAAGAAACAGTCAAATTATGGAGAAAAAAGCAGTCAAGCTATGGCAGCTTGAATGTGAGGATCTGGGACGAGGATGTAATAATAAAAATCAATGCTTTTTTGGAGTGGTGATGCTTATCGACGCTCGGAAATAGGACAGAGATGTTCCCTGATGTGTCGACATGTGAAGGTTTTGTCTGTGTGTGGGCTTAGAGACACCATTTTGTGTTGTCCTTTAATGTTGAAAGACTTTTCTTGCTTGTGAACAGGGTTACCATGGTGGTAAATATAATCATGTAACCTCAGTTTTCTGTGATTAGCAACATATCTCAATGAGAACAAACAGTGGAGTTTAATTATCTATACCTTGCAGTTGGGGCCGCAACTAACTATTATTGTCATTATCTATTAAACTGACAATTATTTTCTTGATTAATGGATTAGTTGTTTGATCTACAAAATGTCAGAAAATGGTGAAAAATCCCAAGGTGACGTCTTCATATATCTTGTTTTGTCACAACCAAAAAGATATTCAGTTCAACTGGAATCAGAAAAAAAGACTCAAAATGACAAACTGATTATCAACATAGTGGGCAGTTAATTTTATGTTGATCAACTAATTGATTAAATGGGTTAATTGTTGCAGCTCTACTTGCAGTAGCTTCCTCTTTGGTCACGATTAAGTGATCAAATAATCAGGTGATATTTCTAGACTTAACATTGCTGAAATCACTCCATTATAAAACTGCAGCACATAACAGATTATGTGATACTGAGACACGACAGTTGTGTCCTTCCAGTTTGTACAAAAGAAGGCTGCATTCCTCAGCCACATTAGGAGAAGCCTTTCACATGCCTTGTTAGACGTATTTTGGTCTAGAAATGTTCGTGGGATGCAGTCCTTGAATTAGGACAAAGCTTACATAGCTTCTGAGTGGTCTGCTTATTTAACAGGACAGTACTTTCATGGCACAACAGCAGTAGATGTCTGCACAGCATTTATGCTACCTGTAAACTAAAACTTATTCCAGATATACTGTGCAGGCATTTAGGGAAAGCATGTTTCTGCATTTTATAGGAAAAGCAAGCATGCACTCTGGCTGCGTGTAAAACATTGCATAAGAAAACCGCTGGTCTCTTTGGGACTTGCAGAGGCAGAAATGTGACACAAGGCTTCCAAGTGTCCAGCTTTTAAGACTCTGGTGGGAGTTACAGCGAAGGAGGCATTCAACATGTAGCTGCTAAATAGTCACTCTTATAAACACACAAACAACTGGACCAAAATGTACATAACCTGTAGGGCCTCTGGCAAGCCGCCAAGTATAATGTGCAGTTGGACTTAATAAAGAAAGCATTTAGAGTGAAAGAGGAAAAAAAAAAGTAAATGGCTGAACTCCTCTTGCTAACCCCCCTCTCAGAGGCCGACCATTTGGTCTGACTGGCTTGTTTATATGGCTGGTTACTGCAGGGATGACTAAGCAGAAATGAGAGGGAGCTATAGTGGACCAGCAGACTACAGCGATGGTGAGGGATGGAGAGAAGCCAGACATCGCAAACATGAGTAATCACAAATGGGAAGAATATAAAAAAGATGTATAACTGCAGAAGGAAAAAGGCAGAATATGTGGGAGAGGAGAAGGAGGGACACCCATGTGATGATCAACAGCCCCAGGCTAGTGGAAATATACCCAGACCATAAGACTATATGAAACGATGAGCAGCCGCTTAGCACAATGATGTGCATTTCCACAAGTAGCTGTGATGTTAACCCAGCTTCTCTCTCTCAGCTGACCAAGCGTGTGAGGATTTCTTTGTAGAGTCTCTCAGATCGCAAATGTGTTTCCACCCGGGGCAACGCCTTACTTCAACTCACAAATGGAGACACACCTGCAGGTACAAATGTGCAAAGCCCCGGTGGAGAGGCCCAGTTAAGGGTTTATGAGTGCGCGTGTGTGTGTGTGTGCTGCAGCCACTGTGCGACAGGACGAACAGGAGAAAGTGCTAATGTGTCCCTGCTGCAAAGGCAAGCGCTGCCAACTCCTCCGTCCTGTAGGTCTCACTAGATGAGAATCCGTTTAGTGACGGGACGTTTGTAGACAAATACAAGCAGAGAGAGCGACACCCATAAATTTGCATACACACAGTTCTCAAGTATTCAGTTATCAGATCCAACATACAATTTCAAGTAACAGCTGCCGGGGACTTTATGTACATAAACAGAAGAGAATGCCAGGTCTTTATTATTTCTTTTGACACATCTATGAAAAAATGGTCTTTATCATATGACTTGCAATCACTTGAGAGTCAGTGGCAGAAAGTAACAGAGTACATTTACTCAAGTACTGTACTTGAGTACAATTTTGAGGTACTTGTACTTTACTGGAGTATTTATTAGGGCTGTAGTCTGCTGGTCGACTAGTCGATTAATTGGTCGATACTCTCTCATCCGACTAAATTCTCATTGGTCAACTTATCTCAGTGTATCTCTGTCTCTACTTTCATAAAAGTGCTACATCAGCAGCTTTCTGGGATTAATCTATTATTTTCCTGCAGCGGGGGGGACAGACCAACAAACTACCTTTTGAAAACGGGGGTGTATTCAAAACACCCCCGCTGTTTTGGCAACTTTGGACTCGCCCAAACTCCTATGTTTGGAGCGGAGCGGAGCGGAGGTTTAACGATAGACTGTATAAAGATAGGGTCTAACTGTACACGTTACTGAGCATTTACTAAATGTACTGAACTTTTACTGAATCACTGTTTCTCCTACGATTATATCAACAAGAACCCCCGCCAGGACAAAAAAATATTTTTAATGCCAGAATAAATGCCAAATATCCACTCATTCAGAAATATTTAGCGTTTTGGGAGTCTGTGCAGCGCGTGAGTCAACCGCTGTGTTGTTGCCAGGGAAACGAGCAACTCTGTTATACGTCATTGCGCAGTATGTTTATGTAGCGAGTTGGACACGGACAATGTGACGGTGGATACGAGTGGAGCAGAGAAAAAGGTTAGCGGTAAGTTGTCAGTCTGGCAGTAAATGTACAGCATAGACTACAGTGTGTCAGTTAAATGATGAAAAGTCGCGTCTGTTGCTTCTCCAAGTGCTGGAAAAGTGAAGGGAGTTAGCTCCAAAGTTAGCAACGATGGATTAGCCTAGCCTGAAGATGCTAAACAGAGAAATACAGATATTGCAGAATTCACTGTGCACCCCCCCCCCCCCGTGCGACTAATCGATTAGTCGCAGATTATTTACAATTTTAGTCGACCAAGATTTTCTTTAGTTGACTACAGCCCTAGTATTTATACTACTTTATACTTTCCACTCAACTACATTTCAGAGGTAAATGTTATACTTTCTACTGACAACTTTTACTACTTTTCAGATGAAGGTTTGACAATGGATAATATAACAAGCTTTTAAAATACAACACATTGTTAAAGATGAAACCAGTAGTTTCCAACCTTTTTTGGCTTCTGACGTCTTACAAAAAGCAGTGTGTAGTCAGGGTCACATGTCTATGAGTTGTCAACAGCTCCACCAAATAGTGATTTTTCAATAAAATTTCAATTTCAATAAATGTTCAAATGATACGATATTTCATTGAAAATCAAAGATGAGAGAAAAAAACTGAAAACAGATTTGTGTTTATTTTTCTTCGTTCCTTTCCCATTAATCATCTAACCACCCTCAGATTTATCTGGTGACCCTTTAGAGGGGCCCGATTCCTAGGTTGGGAACCACTGGACTAAACTAAGTAACTGTATATAAAGTATGAATGTACTTATGTATTTCTACTTCAACTTTTACTTGTAATGGAGTATTTTTATATTGTTGTATTAGTACTTTTATGAAGTAAAGGATCTGAATACTTCTTCCACCACTGCAGGGAGTGTTGCCGTCATCTGCAGTGGAAACATCGTCAATCTGTACTAAAAACCAACAATTTGTGGGTCAGTTTCATTGTCTAGAAGCAGCACAAACACCACCCACCACAGGACACTCAAAACCTGCTTCCATTGCATCATGAAAATTCTGCAGAAAGGCCTCTTTGCTCCGACACACTGGCTGTACATGTGTCATGGTCTAGGATTATGTTCCCAACATCATTACGGTGGTAAGCGGACAACAGTCTATGTCTGCTTGAGGAGGAGGTAAAACAAACAAATTCCATTCATATTTCCTTTCTGTCTTATTCAACTGTGACAATAACAAGTTTCACATTCAGAGGCAATTAAGCAGAAACAACTTGCACATAAGGAAAACATTTGAATGTATTATCAGACCCAACACACATCAGTTATGTGCACCAGTTCACATACAAATGCACGAGATCGGCATAAATATAAAAACAAACAGCCCTGAGGCTTCCCTCACTGGATTTGAAGAACTGCTTATACAGAGGGGATTATGGGACACATGACTGTGTGCTGGCTAACCCACAAGAGAAAGCAGAAAAAAAGAAAGACCTGAAACACCCGTCTGCCTGTTCAGAGTAGCAGCCACCCTTGTTGGGAAAAACGCCTGCTTCTACTGGATTCGACTATCATCATCAGCACTTGTCCAGAGTCATGCCACGGTGCGTCACGCTGCGCCCTCAAACCACATCAACATGCTTTTGAAGTGTTGTCATTCCAAGAAAAAAAAAGTTTTAATGTAGAAATCTTGGAATAAAATTATGTTCCACTTCACAAACAGGAACCTTCACAATTACAAAGAACTTTTGGGTGGAGTGGCCAAGATTTCCTTACAGTTTGGTAAGTTTTAAGCCACTCTAGATGTTTAAATTCTTATCCATAACGCAACATCATCGGGGAGATGTCTGATAAGTCCCAAATGTCTTCTGCAGCATGACAATGACCCCAAAAATAGAGCCAGGGTAATAAAGAACCATCTTCAGCAAGGAACAAGGAGTCCTGCAACAGATGGTACAGCCCCCACAGAGCCCTGACCTCAACATCATGGAGTCAGTCTGGGATTACATGAGGAGACAGAAGCAACTGAGACGCCTAAATCCACTGAATAACTGTGGCAACTTCTCCAAAATGCTTGAAACAAACAACCTGCCAAGTATCTTGAAAAACTGTGTACAGATACACCGAGGAGAACTGGTTTAGAATTATTTTAAAAAGGTAAAGCATGATCACACCAAATATTGATTTCATTTAGGTTTTTTCTTTTTACTGAAATTTGTTTGAACTGGCATTTCTTGAAAGCACATGTACATTTTGGCTCCGGCAAGTTATGATGGTTTTGGGAAACATCTCTTTTGTAAGATGGATTTTACGACCAGCTTAGCCTCTGCTTTTAGGAAATGAGGTCCACGGGTGGTTAGTGTGAACTTCTGCATGTATTATGCCCTACTGCTGACAGTCTTGCTATCAAATAGCAGCAGTTGGCAGCTTCATGTCAGCAGTGTTAGCAGTAACAAGGACTCCAGTAAACGGGAATTAGCTACATCAAACTGCAGAGAACAAAAATGTGAAAAAGCAGAGTGAGTTCAGCAGGCTGGGGTTGTGAAGGCTTTTCACTCTGCTGAGGGATTTTGGAGAGGATTATGACGCTCTGCTAGAGGTGGTAAGTTTAACCAACCCTTCTCATTCAGCACCGTTTGCCTAGCAATGTTTTTAAATATCAGAATTTCCTCACTGGATGAATTGAATATCTTCATGTCTCTAAAGCAGACATGCTTGAGTTATAAAACTTTACAAAAGACACCTGTGTGTGTGTGTGTGTGTGTGTGATGGAGCTGAATATGTCTGTTCATCTGTGTTAAACTGAGCCTCACCTGTATCTGTTTGAGCACTTTGGCAATGGGTTTACAGTTGAGCTTCTGACAGGCCTGTTTGTAGGAGGAGAGGATCTCGTCCACCGTCACATTCTGAGCTGAAAAACACAAAAACATAAAAAAACGTAAGGATTACATGATTTTATTGCTTAGTTTCTTTCTACACACACATCAGAATGACTGAACACATGATACCAAGTATGTCCTTATTATGTTTCTTTCACTGTCATTTAATATTGTCTGATCTGCTGATTCTCACTAATTATTACATTTGTATGAGTTTTTTTTTTCACATAATCCGCACAGTGAACACCAGCTAGTAATCCAATTTATGTTGGACAGCTTAATTGTTTCACAGCTTTCCTTTGGTGGTTATTATATTTTGTTCATTGTGTAATAGTATTGTGCATAATATCCACGGAGAGGAGCGTCAGTATGGATCTGTCGAGCCAGGAACGTTTGGACAGAAGTTGAGACGCACCACTTCAGAGGTATGGTGCAGTTTCAGATTACCCTAAAATAAATACAATGTGTTTTTAATGCAAAGTGTCTCTGCTCTCATCGCTTGCTGGAGCACGATGTCATATCATTAAGTTAACTGATGCCTTCTTATTTTGTGTACTCTGCAGTTCACTCGCGGGTCACTGGTGCCAGTGCTGCCAGTGCAATAGTCTGATAGCTGCAGTTTGAGCTCTGAGTGGCAAATTCACTGAAACATGGCTAAATTGGCCCTGCAGATCAGCTCGGGATACTGTATCCCTGCATGACTCTTGAATATGATCAAAATAATGAAGTCTAGGACTGGGAAACCCTTTGAAAATGTTCTCTTTTTAAGTGACCCGTTTGTGCGTGTCTGCCTTGGGGAGCACTCTCTTGACAGAGAGGATCAGAAACTGTAACCCCTTTAAGGGCTCCCCTACTTAAGTTAGCAAAAAGAAGGTATTGTTCTTGGTGTGTGTGTGGGTCAGCCACTGCTGCCATCCCAGACTGTTGCGGGGGCTAACTCCAGTCAGATGACTGGGCAACATTCAAACACTCTGTTCTGGCTGAGAGTTGAAGTGAGGCACTCAAGCAGAGAAAGACAGCAACAAGGAAGGAAAAAATAGTTCATGTATGCAGGAATGTAGAAATCTCAGGACATGAAAATTACATTAACACAAATAGGATGATATGCATTGTAGCAGTTGGTACGTATTTCAGATCCTGTGTAGAGGTAGTGTATATAGACAGAGTAGATAAATACAGAGTAAGCAGTTCATGCTGCTACAGACTGTACTGACTGCATCTACAGTACTAACACACAGGCTTGATGTGTGTGTGTGACTTTATGCTGCAGTCAGCATTTTGATTTCTCTCGCCAAGGTGAGACTTTGTCCGCATCACTTTTCAGTCCCCCCCCCCCCCCCCCCAACTGTACAACACAGAGACCGAACAAACTGGACGAAGCAGAAACACTTACTATAATTTATTATTATTATTATTATTATTATTATTATTATTATTATTATTATTATTATTATTAATAATAATAATAATAATAAAACCTCTGTCTTCTTACAAAAACTGTTTCAGTATTATCCTGGGGAGTAAGCCCAATGCTCTGCACAGACTGAGAGACGCCTCTTCTTACGTCAGTCAAGTAATAACCTACTATAAAAGATGAGCTATAGGACACTGCTGGCTTGGGGTGTGTACATATGATCGAATCTGCACGTTTGTGTTTGTACGAGCACACGTCTGAGTGAATGACCTGCTGGTGGGACAAAGAAGACATTCAGGTTCACAATTGATAACCAGTGCAGGCAGCCGGCCATGTTACCAACTGTGTTATTCACAGTCTCAATGAAACTTATCAACGTCAGACAACAGCTGAAAATTACTACTAGAGACCGGTACTGCGGTAAGTCTGAGGTAATGGTGTGTGAGGGTAGCAAAATTAAAGTGCCAGCGCCACATGAATACAATGAGAGCAGCCACAACACATCTTTCACTCGTTTTCAGACGCAGACCAAACAACCACCAGAACGGAAGCCAGTCTTGTCTTTGATCCTGCTGCAGGCTCTGATACATATGTGCAGGGCTGTCCCTTAAACATCGATGATTTGACTCATAAGTTGAGAAGCCCTCAAGTTGAACCTCATTTAGCGAGTTCACTCCCCCCTCTCTCCCCAACTACGTCATTGCACACAGAGCAGCACAAGATAAAAGCATGATGGGCTATAAAGTTTTATGAACTGAGTCTGGTCTCAAAAGGAGCTAAGTACAAAACTAACAGTTACTGAAATAGACGAGTGGTGGAAACAGGGCAGCGGGATGCAGAGCAGTTAGCTGAATGTTAGGAGGGCTGGATTAATACTACACTTCTACAACCCTCCATACTGATGTCCAGTGTGACTGACTCTTCAGCTGACACATGAGGGACGCTTGGAGTTTCTGACTAAACTATGACATGGCTATGATATTCGTAGGCCACATGTATCAAAGACAAAACATCAGTAATGATACTGAATATTCATAAAAATGTAAAAGCAGGAGCCACAAGCACATGACAACTTAAAATGTAGAGGTTGAGAAACTTGCTGAATCTCTTGCTATAATTATATCGCAAGTAGGGGAAAGATAGTTGTTATGTAAACAAAAATATTTAACTTTATAAAACAAATCTACCTATTCTGAGCATTTTTCCTATTTTTGCTCCCGAGATGTTAGTTATTTCATAGAGGGTAATGCCGTGAATTTATTTTAAAAACAATCATTTGTTTGTTCATTTGCACTGGCAATTGTTTTTAATTTTTAACATGAAGTAAAAAAGATAAGAGCTCGATTTTAATAGAAATACATGTGTGCTTCCTGTGTCATTATTCCTTCCTTTCTATGTCAAAGCAATTCAAATCGGCCGCAATTCAATTCTTGCATCATGTGCAGCTGTGTTTCATTGATTTTTAAATGCTCAAAAATATGTTCCCATGACTCTGTTGCATTTGACTGTTTATGTGGTCAAAATCATCACTGAAACTTATGCCAATGGATTTTCTGATTGCCAAATAGCATGTATAAAAAAAAAGAGGGAACGAATAGTCGAATCTTCGTACTGAACGGCCTAATCCGATTTGACAAAATTCTGAGAGTCGGATGAAGCCCTGAAACGTGACTGATGATACTCTTACCGGGAATCAACCTCTTGGTTTTTGGAGTGGTGGATGGGATTCTGACTACTATCCTCCCCATAGGCCTTTAACTAATTTCTTCACTCTAATTACTGCTGTACAGCGTAGCCAACAACCACATGAAGTAAAACACTGCTGTTAAAAAGAGAACAGTCCATGTTTGTACTACGACAGTCTTTCATTACTTCTAGAGGTCTTCACTTCAATAACACCACATGCTCAGAAGACAAGATATGCAGCACCAAGAACGTGACTGTGAAGGCTGTAACTCTGTGACAATGTCTTGACTGTCTAAAGTCTCACCAGTCCAAACTTCGCTTCGCTAACAGGTGTTGCGTATATTTCAGGGTGGATTTTAATCTGTTTAATCTTTCTATCTGGCTTAAAGTGTTCTACACTTACAGATAGATAAACTCACTGTTTATACTACATTATGTGTCTGCCATTGATTAAATATGTACGTCATGACAAGCCAAAACATCTCGATGACCTCCTGGTGGCTTTGTTTTTATTAGTTATTTGATGATATAAACATATAACCAACAGCTGTGACAGACGCTCTCAAACCTCTGTCAGGCGGCGGGACGGTGCAGACCGTGGCGCCAAATGATGTCACACAAGCAAGATGGCAGCTCCCGGAAAGGAGATATTCTGGTTCCAACTTTTGCATTGCGGTACAAAGCGAAGCGGAGACGCGTCATTCATGTTTATATGATCAGTGGTGTTTGCATACACGGACATGTTAACACATTAGTACCTGACTTTCACAATAACACATAAGAGACAATATGAAGTAGATATCTATATTCTCAGCCTTTTCCACAAACTGAATAATGCAAAAAACAAAAACAGTGTTTAGATATTAACACACTGGAGGAGAAATCGGACAAAGTGGCAGAAACAGCAACATGATGTATGTTAAGGACATTTTAAAATAGCACAAGTTGGGATTTATTATTGTTGAATGGCTCCACAACTTTTTAAACTTGTGTCTCTTTGTTAATCATTAATTTATCATTTGTTAAATGCCAGTTATATGTCAAAACATATTTGAGTGTTTTTACATCAAAATCCCTGTCTTGATCATCAAATATTTGATGACTTGTGGGCGTAAACAAAAACGTATCCAATCAAATGTGACTTGAGGCGACTAGCTAATCACACCCCTCATATAAAACCACACTTGACTGCTTGTGGCTTGTAGTAGCTGGTGAAGCAACATCCTCATCAGGGAAGTGTGTGTTATATTAAAAAAAATATAAATATAAATATAAAAAAAAAAAACAACAACAACCTGTTTTCATGTGAGGAAGCCAACAATCTTGCATTCGCTGCACCACGCCTGCTTTTTAGTGGTCCAATCAAATGTGAAGGATTTGATTTAAATCTCTCTGTTAACTGTTCACTGCTCACATACTCTGTTTCACTGGGAAATACGTCACAGTACAGAAGCTAAAGATGTTCAAACCTCTGTTTCACTGTGACTTTAAAGTTCTATCTCTTCTTTTGGCCTGTATCCACAGTTTATAGTCGTCCTTTAATTGGGAAAAAAGCATGTTATTAACTTCCTGTAGTGGTTTTAGCGTGAGGCTCTCCATCATTCATGCCACCTTCATAGGTTTCAGTGCACAGCTAATCCAGTTCATTTCTATGCTGAAAAAAATAAATAAATCGGCTTTTACTTGTAACCAATGTGTGTTTGTGCTTTATCTACCAAACATATCTGGATACAGACATGTGGATTTAACCTAAATGCTTTTTCTACCGGGTAAGTGTGCAGTCTTGTAAATTTGTACAGTACAGCGTGTGCGTTCCAGTGAACACTGTGTCCTTGGAAAAGTGTTATTGTGCAGAGTCGCTGTGGAGCAAGTGTGCATGTGTAAACACTTCCTGAGGGAAGGTGGGGTTTGGGGGTGGGAGATGGAGGTGGTCCCATGCTTACCGCACAGTATTTTTACATACACCTCATTAATTAGAGAAAAAGAAGAGGCGAAAAGATGGAGAAAGAATTAAAGAATATTTTTTTTGGGGGGGGGGGGGGGTTAAATCACTAATATACTCAATAGGAAATAAAGCTTTGTAAGAGAGCTTGGGTTGAACATCTTAATGAAAAATAAATAAATAAACGTGTGTGAACATAAGAATCAGTGAAACAGAGACAAACGAAGAGAAAAAAAGAGGAGAGTCAGATGCTTGGTGTTAAATAGAAGTCAGAGATGTGCGCTTCAGCCCTGCAGGATCATTAAGAGCTGAGCTACAGCTGTTGCCTGTGTTTCTGCTTGCTCTGTCTTTGTTTTATTGCACTCCCTCCAGTACTGCTGGTACATGTATGGAGGGAGTGGCGATGAAGGGGGGAGAGAGGGAGGATGATAACAAGGGAGGAGAAATGACTGCTCCAAACCAACCTTTAAATCAAAGGTGCTATAAAAACCCAGCAGTGTACAGTATATTTTAGAATAATGTATTTTCCTTAACATATTAAAAAAAAGACCAAATATCTGATTATTCTAGGCAAAGTAATCACTGTCTTGAGGCTTTAACCCATGTTCACATAGCAAGAAAAATCATCCAACGAGTCACCAGAGATCCATTCAGTTCCTACAGAGCTGAGTAACAAGCTTTCCGGCTGTCATCTGAGCTTTCAACCCATTTCTGTGCCTCTTTGTTTCTCCAGCTGATGTAATTTTGTTTAATGAAAAACAGGTTTACATGACAAGAAGTATAAAAAAAGATGAGGAGTAATCAGCTGTGAGTTATTTTCAATTGCTTTCAATAATGCCAATTACATGCTGCCAGGTCCACTCATCCACTCTTTTAAACTAATGTGACACAGTATCATTCATATTTGAATTTCAATTAACGCTGCCTAACAAGCTTTTGCCATGCCAGTATGACAACTCGTCAAAATGATGTACCGTTATTAACAGGCAGGAGCTAAAAATACAAGACGTCTTTTTTCCCTTTGTTTCCGCACTTCATCATCATCATCACAGTGTTGCAGTCAAACCCTCTACCACCGCCCACAAAAGGTCAGAACAGTTTGACCCGCAGTGCCCACAGTGTGAGCGTGGGCTTTAGTACCAAACTCAGGTTGTGCTAGTCTCACTGGGACAAATAAGTGGATTGGTGTATGCATGCTTGCTAAACTGTTACCATAACAGGCCATGTATGAGATACGTAGTCAGGATTTTTAAATTGTTGCTCTATTTTAAATGTTGGTGAAGCAAGAAGCTATTTGTTGCATAACAAAAGGTATAGGTGATCAATAAACATGCTACAGAAAATAATACATTTAATGGTAGCAGACAAATTGCAGCACTTCATAGTGTGCGTAATAGTTTAATTCAAACAGGGAGAGAAAATGGGATTCTGAAAATTGTCAGGAGTTTGTCACACCTGACTAGTTGCTGCAGAAAGCAACACGTCCATCAGTTTTCTGGTTTTAGAAGTTATATAAAAAAATAAATAAATTAAGAAGCACAGACATCTCCCTCTAAACTTCTGAAAGGAGCTCTCTACTGCTTTCAGGCCTTTTGAAAAACATCTAAAGCAGCATGCAAGCACCCTAACTGTTTTCTTATAAAGCTCTTCAAAAGCATTTGATGTCAATGCCAAACCTTCAGGGCCTGTAAACAGACGTGATTCTTTTCTTCCAGGCAGCTGAACGACCTCACCTGCCTATAAGCTGCCGTCATACGAAGGTGCTGAATGAATGTAGACAACCATCAATTTAGCACAAAAGCATCATCATGCCAGTTCTTGCTCCATATTTGTACGACGAACAATCATTTCACAGATGCCGTTTCTTTGCACACCGCCATGGGTACGTCCAGAGTAACGTTATCCGAATTGTTAAGTAAAGTCAGAGCCAATTTCTGTACATGTCTGTTATCTTTCTCGGCGTTGCCATCTTTGTAACGTCATTCTTTGTCTAGCTGCTGACGGGAAGTGCAAATATGGTGCCAACAGGTGCTGAGCTTTTCTCCCCTTACACCAACGAAAAAATGGAAAACAAGCAAAGACAAGTTTGCGTGTACGCGGAGGAACAGCCAACACTATTCGCACAAACTGGTAAGCAGACAGACAGATGACTGAGAGACGTGGCAGGAGGGGAGGATTCCAATGTGAAATGTGAAAATGCACTACTTGGATAGTGTCCTGAATTTCTTCTGTTTGACTAGTCTGCATATTTCTGGTTTCACTAGTTAAGAATGATCCAGGATACTCGATTGCACCACCAGCCTCAGTCAAGCTACTGCAGATAAACACCAGACCAGACCACATCTGGAAGAGTGTGCACAGCTGGAGTTCCACGAGAGAATAATGTTGAGTTACATAACAACACCCTGTAGTAGAAAAAGTGCAGTGAGAGGTAGATTTCGAAGGCACTGACCTAGCTTATACTGAGACAAATTGTTATGTCGCAGCTAATACACACACCGACCACAACAACTGACGACCAATCCTCTTGAAGGATTAGCACGCTGATAAGTAGGAGATATAAATGCTTTGACGATGGAAAGTGAGAGGTTTCTGGAAAGAGGACATCACCTTGAATTGATCATTTAGACCTAATCTGTAAGGTTCAAATGTCTATAACGAAAGGTAAGAGCCAGGAAGCCAGTGGTGACAGGTTACAAGTATTCCCAGCCAGCCATTCAAAAAAGGTGCCTGAACACAGAGCACTTAGCGACACATGGAGGCCAGGTGTCCAACTAGCAGTGCTTAAGATTTAATCCACTCTGTTTCAGATCTATGGCCAGCATCTTCAGCAGTCTTTAGGAGATTTGCTGCCCCACTGACTCAAACCACACTGTCAGGCAGTTGGATGAAAATCTTGAGAGAAAATGTACACTTGTTGGTTTGACAATTCAATTATAAGCTCAAATAATCTTTTATTGTGTTTAAAAAGTCCAAGAATTGAGGGAGTAATTACTTTTTCGAAACCTTGCAATCCTTTAAGTCTGGTTCCCTTCATTTGGGTCCTCCATTCATACTGAGTTTTTGTTTTAGCACCCAAAAACAGAGCTTTCTGAAAACAGTCTCCAAGTATGAATAAATATGACAAAACAGGACGTGGATATATTTGTGTGCACAAGGAAACCAGAGCTTTTAGCAAGCTATGATGTCAGAACAGTAACAAGGTTTGCCCTCTTAAATCCAGGCTTTTCATAAGATGGTGTCAGGTGCGTATGAGTATGGCCAAAAACAACAGTCTCATTTCATAAAGAGTTTGCCAGCACACAAACAACAAAGAAGATGCTCCCAGGATCCAAAAGTACGATGAAAAACGATGACGTAAGGCAGCGCCACCGCAGCCAGGGGTGTGTGCGGCAATCAAGTAAAGAAGCCAACTTTCTGCCACCACTAACCCACTCTATGGGCACTCCTTTAAAACGTCAATACCACTAATTATATAGTGCAGGTTCTGACATTAAGCTGTATAAATGTTTATTTTGATAGATGACTTTGCCAGCACAAAGCAGCAGCACAGGAATGACTGATGGCCTAGTCAAATCACTTTCTTGATGTTCATTTAGTTGTCTGATAACAGAAGCAGAAAAATATGTCAGTGATGCTTGTAAGTGTGGATGGAGATCTTTATGGAAAGCAGTCTAAAACATGTTTTACATGCACAAAGACTTTTTGTAATTTTAGCCAGCTTAGTGTGAAAGATGGCTAAACTGAAAACACGTATATCACCTACATTTAGGGGTGACAGGGTTTTCACATGATAACAGCCATATGTGATATAACATGGCGGATGTTTGGGCGAACTTCCAGAGATAGATGTGGATATATGTTGGGAGTGAAACACACAAGAGTTGCCAGCTCCTACTTAACATGCAAGTGCCAGTGTTCAAAATAGCCAAGCGCTCCTCTCTCTCTCTCGGTCTCCAGCCCTGTTCTCTGCCATTTCACACTGCCGTGCTGTGGATGGTGACAGCAGCGTCATTCACACATGACAGTTGCCTGTCTGGTCGCTCAGAGGTGGGGCAGGAGACGGGTGGAGGACCTGTGACACTGCTCCAGTGAGCTTTTACCAGTCTGGATGACAAGACAGTGACAGCAGGTAAACACATACGGAAGATAAAAGTCCAATTTTAGAAGGGAGTCAATCTAAAGAAGCACATTTACATAACTTATGCTGTTCTAGCACAGGTCTGCATGAGGCACAGGGTCAAAAGTAAGCAACATAAAGTGGATGACTTCTCATGGTGTGGCTCAAGAAATGCCAAGACTTTGCAGGAGTGTGATTAAGCAAAAAAAAAACAAAAAACCCTGGAATTGATTTCAAATAGCTGCGTGCGGATAATTAATTAACAGACTGCACTCAGAGTAGACTGAGGAAGAATCTGAAAAACATTTCCACACATGCGACCCCCAGGCCTCCTACAAACACACACACATATCCCACGCAATATCCACCCTCAAATTTACCAACACTGCACTCATACAACATAAGAAAACTGTATTTTAGATTTGTTTGCACATTACAACAGACAAAGCAATGACAGCTCGACAGGAAACAATATCACAATATGTCTATGTTGCCTTCATGCCTTCAGTGGTATGAGATATTATGGCTGTACATCAACAGCAGTCTGTCTCTTTGATGAAGTATAATGATGCTTAATATAACAAAAAACAGAGCAGCCATTTTAAAAAATCTCCCACATGATACCAGGCAAAGAAAGAAAGAGAGAGAAAGAAAGCTGTTGGGACTAGCTGGAGGGAGACATTATGAGCTAACAGTTGTATGCTCTATTTTTAAATGAAAGGGCATTTTGTGCCATGTGTGTGGCGAGTGTGTAAGTAATATTTGTCGCGGCAAGCTTCCTCAGGAGTGATAAGAGGGAGGGGGAGAGCAAGGAATTCCAGTTTGATGGGGACAGAAAGTCCTACACCAACATCAGGACAGGATGAGAAATTATCATTAATCATCACAGACAAATACTGGCAAGTTTTATGGAGACTAGCATGTTCCATGTCTATTCTACCATTTACTATCAGTGTCTGTCGGCACTGTAGCCCCAAAGCTACAGTGCAGACAGACATATGGTTCTCAAATACGCAGTATAAGTAGCATTAACAGGCCAAAATAAATAACAGATGAATATTTAAACTAAAGCTAGAACAGGGGGTCGATAGTATCAGCTGGTATGATCCTATGACTGACATATTTGCATCAGCATGTATTGTTTGTTGAAAACACCAATTTAGAGTCATGATTACTTGGTTTATCCAGCAGACTCCATTGTTTGAGGCAGGAAAGGGACATTTCAATCAAGCCCAGATCAAGTATTCATATTCTCCTACGTCATACAGACATCCAGCTGCCATCTAAACTTTCCTTTTATGCTTTCTTAAAACAATGACTAAGTCAACATCTCTACAGCTATGGCACATATTACAAAAACACTGACCAGAGAACACGAACACTCAGATGAATAACATGCAAAATGATAAATAAAATGATTACTTGTTGCCTCCAGTATTTTCTATGTCAGTGTATTCTTTGCCTCAGTGAGTGTGAATCTGCTGTTGCTTTTCATGTTTTCATGCAAAATGGGGTGTTAATGACATCAGTTAACATTATCAGTTGACATTTGATAATGTTAACTTGGCCAGTTTAAAAGGATAGGTTCACAATTTTTCAAGTCTGTCCTAAAACAACAGTCAGATTCCCAAATGAACATTGACACGTTTTTCTTGATGTAATCATTCCTCTAGGAGACAAAATCTACGGCTCTGTGCAAAAATGTATCTTAAAGTTTTTCTGAAGCTAATACAAAAAGCTTCAGCTGTCACATCAAGTCAATATATTTAATATCTTTCAGAGTTACTGTCATGTTTAGTGCCAAATTCCCTCTTGGCTCTGCCTGTCGAGACACAAAGAAGGAATTTTTTCTTTCACTAATAGTCATTTGGGCACCTGACTGTTGTTTTAAGATAGACTTGAAAAACTGTGAACTTGAACACTTATTATCCATTTATCAGATATGCCTCATTTTGCTGAGCATTTCCTCAATCGTCCTAAAAACCCAGTACTGCTCTGACTGTTGTACAAACCGAACCAACCTGCAGGTCTTCAAAGTCCTCGTCTACTCTATACACTGACAGCTTTGCCTATCAGTTTGTAGCTTGGTCCACAGCCACAACAAATAACATTTCATGGGTCACAGAGCCACTAATAACTTGGTGCCAAGTGGGCCTCGGGTCTGATGACATGAGACGGAGCTGCACGTAGGCCAAAGGGTTTGGTTGCTTGCAGGATAAACGGTCATTACTGTGAAGGAATTGTCTGCACTGCAAGTTGAAGGCTTCAAAGTTATTCACACACAATGACGTATTACAATTAGTTATAGGTATTAACCTTTATAACACACACTGGAGAACAATATTATTCTCTGTGGCTGCTGTGGAAAACTATCTCGCATGACTTAACAAAAACAACCTCTGGAGATTTAAGAGTATTTGCGGTGACTGATAAGTCTGATAAAATAAGTGACTTAGCACATGCTTCCAGTATGACCCGCTGCTTTTGTAAAGACATGCCTATCTGATATAAGCCCAAGCTACACCTAGACTGAATTGGTCAGCCATAGAGAGCCAGGGAGGAGGAGGAGAAGTCGGGTAAGAGAAGCAGAGGGAGTAGGGGAAGCAACGCAGCATGTTGGGAAGTTCAGGAATCTCAGGATATGATGTAATATTTGCCCAGGCCTGGAGGGAAAGAACAAGCTCTCCTCAAGTCTTGACAGACCGAGAAGAAAAGAAAGAGTTCTATGAATGATATTGGACGACGCCAATTCTTGAAAAAATTAGAGCACCAAGAAAGAAATGGAAATACGACACCCAAGCTGGCTACTACTGTTCTCTTCTGAACCCCAGGTGTTTATTCTGAGTGGCAGTTTTCAAAGATCCATGAAGTTAACTCCTGTTCAGAAGCTTAATTTGTGAAAGCAATTAAAACAGATTCAATACCCATCTAAGGAATTCTTCCCTCTGCTTTTACAGCAGTTACTCCATGCATGGATGAAGCTCCAGGCTCTGTGATCTCAGTTCCACCTCACTGTTATATTTCTGACAGGAGACATTACACAGCAACGTGGAGAACCTGACACCAGATCAGTAGATAAAGTGGCCGCACAGATCATGGATCTATTGTGGTGCAGTGTTCACTCACTCCTCGCTAAGCATGAAGAGCCTTGAGGTAGAGATTCAGATACGTTTCATTTCCTGGACTTTGTCTCAGACACACACACACGCGCTCACACGCACACGCACAGTGGTCCATGTGCAAAGCGTGTCCTCAAGATACTAGATGTCAGAAGCCTGACAAAGGAACAGAAATCCATGTGAACATAAAAGGTTTCAGCAGGCCACCATTTGCAAAAGCTTTGCACCAGCAATTTCTAAATTCAACACACACACACAACATATCTGACGCAAGGCAGACGCAAACTTAGGGACGCACAATATTGGAGTTTTTGCCCGGGGCTAGCTGGCTGTGCTTCCCTCCGGCAATGCCGTGGCTAACGCTCCGCTAGCCTCGCAACTAGCCCCATAAGGCCCACCTACTTTTTTTTCTTAAAAAAACGGACTCAAAACAATTGATCCATAATTAAAATAGTTGACTGTCATTTGACTATCTGATTTATGCTGCAGCTATAAATGGAAATTATTACATTTTATATAATATTAAGCTTAAGCAAAAAAAAAAAGTGCAGAGGTGCTAATTCACACGGTAAAGCCCACAAATTACATTAATAACAGGACTAGAATCTTCCTTTTTGACATGTCAAAGTAGGAAAAACAGAGGAGTAAATAATAATAAAAATAATAATAATAAATCGATGACGGCTGAATTCCATTTAGCTGCTTCAGTTCAGGATCCTGGTCTTGCGCATGCTGGTTCACTGTTGCCTGTGCTTTTCCTACAAAGACAAGTCAAAATGTCTGCTGTGAAAAAAAGGCCTATTCAGCTCAGCTGTTGACAATGACTGATCAATCACATTGTTGGTTTGCTTCACTGTAATTTATCAGAGCAGCACATTGCAATGTTGGGGAAAAAAAAAAGATAAGCCTATGTGTCAAACTGAGTCTTCAACACAATCGGACTTATAGATCACCAGAAATGTTTAGATTTTTACAAAATATTAAGAACAGTAGAATATTTAGTCTCCACAAGCTTAGCGAATGATGAATGAACTCAATAATAAGAACAAAGGAGGTATTCACTTATTCAAAACTTCAGAGTGCCAGCCTTTGCAGTTTAAATGATTATATTCCTGCAATAATATATTCCTTGAAAAACATTTCTAATGACCCAATCACCTACATTATGTTACGAAACATTTTCAGCACCATCAACTGTCTGTCTCCCTCTATATCAAAAGTACAAACACAGTTGGACCTTTGGAGTTTAAATAAACTACATGACAAATGTGCTGTGATAAATAATCTGAGCCCATGTTACAGTCATCAAGATACTTTACTGTTCCCAGCACCCTGTGTTTCATAAGGTCCCGGAAATCTTGGCTAACTGCGTTGGACTTTGCCCCCGTGGAGTTTGGCTAAAGATATTTCACGTCCAATTTACTATCAGACTGGCTGTCTGGCATGTGCTCTGTAAAAAAAAGGTGCTGCAGTTTGGACAGTTTGGAAGCGCAACAGTAACATGCAAATATCATGTTATGTAAAGTGGATAAAAATATAGTTGACAGTCACGTGGAGCTAAATGTGAAAGGGGGGAAAACCTCAAAGTGTCTTTTTTGGCTTTTTCTTTTGGCTGTCTGGTCAATTGCATGGGTATTAATAAAGCAATTTATATTCAGCTGAATATGAAGCAGTATTGTTCATAGATATTAACCTGGCTGCTTTTGGCCTTCTTCCTATTGCCCCTCCCCCCATCTGGACATTTCGCATCACTGACCCTTGCTTTGGCCTGGCCTACATTTTCGGTTTTATACATCACGGAAAAAAATAGGACTCGCAATGGCTTAAAACCACACAGGTCACTTTGAGACTGGAAGGTTGGCAATGTAACTCCAAATGAACACAAATGTGGCTTCTCAGACTGCAGTCAGCTGTGCAACTGTGTCATCACCAGTTTTCACACTTTGTAGGTCTGTTTATTTGATCATGTCCATCGTCCACACCAGATGAAGGAGCGTGTGAGTCATGGTCAGATCACACAAGACTTGCCAGTTCCTCCATAAGAACTGACCATAAAGAGTATACTGAAGCTATCTAACTCAGCATATGAAGAGCTATGCTACATTAAAAATATGAGACCTGGTAACAGCAGATTATCAATATTATTAGACCTGAATCATGATTTCTAGAGCAAAAAAAGGAATTTGGGACATTTGGGACTACAATCTTTTTTTTACTTTGCTTACTTTTACACATTTTCTTTGCACAATAATGGTATTTTTACATAAAAATTGCATTTCATACTTACTCTGAAAATGAAGTTGAAGCGAATTTACATACACAGAAACACTATATTTACTATATTCATTTTCACATTATATTTGATTATAGTCACAATGAATACTAATCTATATATAAAAACACATCAAATATACTTATGTGTTGTGTCACTTTGACCTGGATTATCAGAAAACTGCTCTACTGGTTTTGCACATACAGTACATTACTTTCGTGCTCACTGGTTTAGAGGAACATAATGTAGACTGCTTTCTAACTTGAATCTACTCTTCCTACAGATCTAGATCCTGATCTTATCTACCTCTCTGGTCTATTTTTATAGTACTGTAGTGCTGAACTTGCCTCCTGGGGATCCATAAAGCTTTGTTATCTAAATACATAGGCATTTATTATAAAACACATGCATATTATCACATAGACGATTAACTTAGATAAGGTGAGATGGTAACTTTTCATTTCACTGTGACTTTAAAGATCGGGTATATCAACACAATAAAGGCAGTGCCACATCCTGCATGAGCTTCCTCAAAGAGGTGTTTTCACTGGACAAACAGGAACCGACAGTGGTAAAATGGCACACCTCAAGGAGTGGTGGGATCCTCTCACAATACAGCATACAACACAGCCTGGGGCCTATATTTAGACATATAGATGTACTTAAACTGACAGACTAAGCTTTTATGTTATTTGTCTATTTAAAAGTAAATCCTCTATTTGAAAAAGGGGCGGGGGAACAGGTGTTGCGTGGGGACTAAATAGTGTGTATGTGTGTGTGTGTGATCTTGCAAGAGATGACAATCTTTGAAATAAGACACAATAAGAACATTCTCCTAAAAGAATGGCTGATCAACACACCTCTCCTGTGTCAGTGTCAACATCCATAAACCAGTTACATGTTCTCACTGACTACACTTAGAGAACATGACAGTGCACATTTTACTCCCAATATGAGCATCTTGAGAAAACTGGAAAGCTGTTATAAGTCCTATGAGACTTAATCTTGGCTTGTTCATACAGGCACAATAAACAAGTAGAATAAATAGAAACTCATTCACACATAAAAGAGATGCAGTAACACTCAGTATTACCATGTCTCCAGGGGTCCTTGGGCTCCACTGCTCCAGAGACAATATCCTCATCTGAGGGAAACGTCACCCGTTTGCCACTTGGCTTGTGTTTATCGTCCCCCTCCTGCACCGAGGGGTACAGCACAGCCTGGTCTGTGGCAGAAGCTTCTGTGCTACTCGTCTGGTTTGCATCCGACAGGCTGTCCGCTGTGCTGCCAGCTGGGGCATCTTGAGTTATGAACTCTGAGTTTAAAGTATTGTCTGACAAAGATCTTACATTTGTCGATTCAGTCTCCAACACCCCACTCTCATCGAGACTCAGATCCACACCAATGTCCATGTCCCCGCCATCATCCCCTTCACCCACAACAAACTTCGCAGGATTGGTGTCCTTACTGTCCTTCCTTTTCTCCACCACAATGTCCTTGTGCTGCTCATCATTAGAAAAGATCAAGTCAGTGGGATTCGCTAAAGCAGGGGTGTCTTGGGCACTGCTCTTTCTATTTCCATTGACCTCATCAATTTCCAGTGTGTCTTGTGCCTGGTGGTTGTCCTCCTCGGCCACCTGAAGGTTGTCAGTGAGCTGAGGCATCAGGTACGTTTCAGAGGCCTCTGTGGGAACAATGTTTTGCTTTTCTGCGTTACTGTCCGTCATCAGTTCAGAGATCCGGGGGATGACCCCTTCGCTGTTGTTGGTAGTGTTGTGGTCATCGTCCACGTTACTTTTTGTCTTAACATTGCACAAATCTAAACGCTGCTCTTCGATATTCATGTTTTCATTTCCAGTGAAACTCAGTCTTTAACTGTGCCAGACAGCCTGGATATTAGGTTAAACAGTAACTAGGAACCAACTCACATGGATAAGCCAGTCTCTGGCCTCAGTCTCACTAAAAGACACGTAGATGTGCACCTATGCTGGTCCTTTAATGACCAAATTATATTTAAGTGCAATCAGAAAATTAAACCTATGTATTGCCCGGTTTGTTGCTTTGGGGGATAAAGTGATTTAAATTATAGCTTGCACTAGTCCAAATCACAAGTGACTTTGTTGCATCCTTTAAAATGTAAGATAAAGTGCAATTCCACACAAATATCAGTATAATAAATATGTGATACCTGTATGAAGTACTATGTCAGTATTTATTTGACAAACTAGGCAACTTTGCTCAACTATCACCACGCCAGGCAGTCACAGTTTATCACTTAATAATTTCTGCCAACCGTGTCCTATTGCTCCAAAAAGGGAACCGATGAAAGGCTCCCTGGTCGTCAGCACATTGCCAGCAGTATTTAAGAGGACCAGGACAGTCAATTGAAATGAACAAGTCACTCAGGGTGCCTCCATTACGCTAGCAAAGTGAGCTCACAGCCCGACACCAAACCGATTCATTTGCATGAATTTGAGCGAGCTAACGTTAGCTAGGTTGCTAAAGTTGTAGCTCAACAATGACACCCAGGCCCGTGTACGGTCGCATGCCTGCTTCTTTACGTCTCCCCCCGACAAAGTCCATTCTTCTGTGTCAAGAAAAAAATATTTTCCGGCTGTGTAGCTCTTGTCTCACCCTCTGTCGTGCTGCAACTCGGCTCGCTTCACAACCCTCGACCAGCGGCGGCGAGGAAAAAAACAGGCGTCACACTCCGAGCAATGAGCATGTTTCGGTGGCTAACGTTACCGCCAGGGATCCGAGCCGAAGACACACCTGCCGCTCCTAACAGTGCTGATTATTATGAGATTATATCAAACTATATGCCGATCGTACACATCTCGTAGATATCTCACTGTCCGGGAGAAGTACGTGGGACCTGTTTTTGTCTGGCGTTGCTATTCGCTAGCTTGTTGAAGTCCAACAACTGTTTGTTGTTCACACGTCTTACGTCAGCACGTCGTTACCCACAGGGTTACGTTCAGGAGACGCAGTGTTACAGAGGGTTGCAAAACACCGGGGGGGGGGGGGGGGGGGGGACGACGACGACGACGACGACAATATTTTAGAGAAACAATAGTTGTTTTTTTTAAGGCAGTGGTGGAGGTGAAGTATTCAGATACTTTACTTAAGTAAAAGTACCAACACAGCAAAGTAAAAATATTCAATTACAGGTAAAAGCATGAATAATGCTACTTGGGTAAAAGTATATACATATTAGCAGCAAAAAGTATCAAAGTAAAAGTTGTCCTACTCATTTCGTCCCTTTGACTGATATATATGACATCGTTAGATTATTAATACTGAAGCATCACCATGTAAGCAGCATGTTACTGTTGTAGATCTCCAAAACTACTACAACTGGAAACTTGCTGTGAGGGTAATTCAAGTTCAAGTGTAACAAAATGAGGATGAGCTTTGTAGACACTGGACATCCAGATTATGACAGCTGAAATTCATTGACTAATAATACAAAAAGATTTTCTGCTGCATGTAAGTCACATGAATACATTAAGTTATCTCATGCTTTTGGCTGTGCTCTCATTTTTGGACATGTCCATCTTTTTTTTTTAAAAAACAAAACAAAACAAAAAAACCTTGATCCTTGGCAGACTTCTCTGCACACAACTGAATGTTTGACAGAACACAAACCTCAACCAGTTGAAGTCATTTTATCCTGGGTAGCATTTTGGGCTACATTCAGAATTTTGACACAGTCCAGGAGCATTAATGTCAGTTTCATTAGTATAGCTACTTGTCCTGAATAGTGTGTGGATGCATGCAAGGAAAACCAAAACTTCCTAGACCGCTTCAGTATAGACTTCCTGTGGCTAAATACAATATAGTATGCAGTGTTCTGAAAAGACTCACAGGGACAAGACTGGTTTTTGATAGTAAAAATTGTGAGTTTTAAACAAAGGTAACTCTCCAGTTGCCAACAAGACAATATGGGTCTTGAACTGTTAATCATTTTCTAAATATGACCTATTGCTTCCAGTGTTTGCACATGTCAGCAGACTGAATCTCAGTAGCAAACTTCATTTAATGCTGATTAGCCACTGCCAGTCAGCTCACAGTGTCAAAGTAATTAAGGGCAAGTATAGTTAAACATTTTTATTGGATTAATAAGTTTAAAACTTGCAATTACAATTAAAACTCTTGAGACTGAACATCTTTAGTAGGGCTGTCACCCTTGGGTGCCTTGGTTCTCTTGGGAAGAAGGCTTGCCTGGATATTTGGAATGACACCACCATCTGAGATTGTGACCCCTGCCAGCAGTTTGTTGAGCTCCTCGTCGTTTTTCACAGCCAACAAGATGTGGCGAGGAGCGATGCGTAGCTTCTTGTTGTCACGGCTGGCATTTCCTGCCAGCTCCAGGATCTCAGCACATAGGTACTCCAGGACGGCTGCGAGGTAAACTGCGGCACCATTGCCAACTCGCTCAGCGTAGTGGCCTCTCCTAAGCAGCCTGTGGATTCGGCCCACTGGGAAAGTGATCCCTGCTCTTGAAGACCGGGAAACTGAGGATTTTGGCTTTGGCACAGCTTTCTTCCCGCGACCAGACATCTTTAGTCTAGGACGAGAGAGATACTTTAGTCCAGATTACACAGTAAGACTTTCATTTCAGTCATTTCAAATACCTTAAAGTATAAAAGAACAAGTCATTAAAACAGCTGCTGTGATTGAAATAAAGGCTTGAAGAGTTTTGGGTCATGAAGATCATTAAAACCAATTCCATCTGATAACACACAATTCTGTGAACCCTCACCAGTTTTGTTTGTTCAGAGATGAGACAGGAACTGTTCCCTGAAACTCACAATGCTGCTTTTATATTAGTCAGCCAGTAATTTGTTAAGTGGTGACACCTGGCTCCTCTGCTGCATTGTCCATGTTGTCTCCAACATTATGGCTGTTTGATATTTGTAGGAATCCAACCTAGGAGTCCTCTCACCTTCATCATAATAAATGACAGTACAAAATGAGACTTTTATTTCCCCTGTCAGATTAATTTTTTGCAACGGTGTACTTTTTGTACTTTTTGGGCACAAGAACCCAATTTCCTGCAGTAAAGTCTCATTAGGCAAACACTAAACACCTGTGTGAGCTGGATGGTTTTGTGACAACAGAAAATTGTGAGTGATAAATGGAAAATGGCGCCCCTCATTCAGACAATAACTGGTCAAAAATTACAACTTGTAGCACCTGGATGTTAACAAAAAGAGTAGCAGCAGGAATAGTTTAACATGTTTATATATGTGCATACAGTATTTAATTATGTCAGAGGAGACACTTTAATCTTAAAAAAGGGAAACTGATGAGAGGTTTAGCCTTAAGTTTCAATGACAGCAAGTTTTGAAGGGTGGACTCTTTATTGATGAATGCAACAGTGGTTAGATTTTCACAATTTGAAAGAAAGGAGGGTTGTGGGAATGTTTTTATGTATGGTGAAATGTGATTAAGTACATGAAATATAGCACTCAAGTACACTTTTGAGGTAGTTGTATTTAAATTGTACTTATTTGAATGATGAATATACAATATTTACATACAAAATCAATGCAAACAATATTTAACTACCTAAACTCGACCAGCTATAACTTTAAAATGTTGTTTACATGTTGATGCATCAGTAAAAATCATATATCACTACTACAGAGGCCTCTCTGCTGCATATTTAATTCATGCACCATTAATACATGTTACTATCTTGACTTCTTTCCCAGAGTTTTTGTGCTTTCTCGTCCCACAGGAAACTCCAGAGCCTGAGTGATGACAGCGTGGTCTGGCCTTGACACGTTCTCCGGCTATTATTGCTATTATTATTACTAGTCATCTCTATTATTATTATTGTTAGTATTGTTGTTGTGCTTCCCTGTGGGTCTTTCTCCCCCTCCCTGTTTCTCTCACAACCCAACTGGTCAAAGCAGATGGCCACCCACCTAGAGCCTAGTTCTGCTTGAGGTTTCTTCTGTTAAAAGGGAGTTTTTCTTTGCTGCTGTCGCCAAGTGCTTGCTTATGGGGTCTCTGTAAATACTAGAGTACAGTCTAGACCTGTTCTATGTGAAGTGCCCTGATATAACTTTTGTTATGATTTGGTGCTATATAAATGAAATTGAATTGAATGTGACTTAAGATAGTATATTTTGTTGATAATATTTTTGTACTTTTATTAAAGTATAATATGTGTGAGAAGAATGAAAACTGTTTTTTTCCTTATCTTAAAAACTCTCAGTTCATCACTCCCCTTTATTAGTGCCCTGAAGTGTAAATGTTATTGTCTAATATACTAAAGTTATTCTCTATTATGTCTAATGTTTACCATTTGTGTTGACTGTAATGTTTAATGTATGTTTTTAAATGTGGACGCCAGGAAGAATGGCTGTGCTGTTACGGCATAGCTAATGGGGATCCTAATAAATAAACAAATAAACAAGTGAGCACACTATTGTTTTCTTTCTGATTTAAATTATAAGATAGAAATTAACATTAACAGTAAAAAAGAACATGATTTTCTGATACAAAAATATTTCTTCCTTGTAGACACATATTGTTTTGACCTTTTGGACCTACCTTAGAAAAATGTTAATGTTAATTTTTACTCCTGAACTTTTGCTTCCTCACTATGTAAACATATTAAATTAAATATTTGTTTATGACATCTTGTATTCCTATCATGAGTTGGATTTTATTTGTGTATTTCATACTCAGGTCTATGTTTCACTAGCTGATATGAAGATGTTATGTTTTGGTAAAGTTAAGGAGAATCATCTGTGTGGGGCTACTGCTTATAAAACATATGTTCTTTTAAATAATGTAATTGAGTAATTTGCTATAAAACATTAAGCATTTTCACCCATGTGACAATGTGATGTATTTTAATGTGCTGAAAAACATCATCAGCAGATGGCAGCACAGACCTCAGATTAAACCTGATACTGCCATGTTCCTCCATGTTTGTTACTTAAATGAGACCCTCTTAATGATGGAGCACTTAGAAAGCCACATTTAGTGGTGCCATGATCCTTCACTTTATGATTAAGTGCTTGACTGTGTCTGTCCCCCCCACTGCCTGATGTGCTCTCTAACTGCTTTGGGGAGTGATGACTCATCTCCTACCGGTGTGTACAGCTCAGTATCAAGTGTGGAAACATACAAAGATAAACAGGGACGATTAATGTTTAAAGGTCTTAAAGGCCACTCGTGACTACTAACCCAAACTTGATAACTGGAATGCTATCATATGAGTGTTTGTTTATGGACAGGACTGGAATGTAGCACTTTACAAAGCTACCTTGTATTCGCTTATGCACTCACACACACTCACATGCTAATGGTAATGAACCACACTGAAAACTGGCTTAACCATCGGGAGCAACTGGGGTGCAGTGTCTCGCTCAAGGACACTTCAACACGTGGAGAGAAGTAGCTGGGATTGAACTGGCAACACCTGTGGTTAATGGACGACCTGCTCTACGAGTCCCTCTCTTGTCTTTTTGTGATGGTATCTGATTTTAGAAGGGAAGCACTGATTAAATTAAGCATCAAAGTTATCCATATCACACAGTCCTGAAGTAGCTGTTATAACTTAATCCATATTATTTTTTGTATATCTATGGTGCGTATTGCTTTTTTACAGCTACTGAGCTTGCATGTCAACAAATCCATCTCCGTGACAGCAGACTCCATCTGACTCCATCTGCTGATGAGGACCGTATGATATGGTTGAAAGCACTGGAAAAAGTCAACCTTGAGTTAGTATTGTCAAACTGCAGATTAAACTGTTTCATTTAAGGGACAAATGACGTTACAAGGTAAAGTTTATTCCCATGCATATGAGTTGTGCACAAAAGAACAAAACTGCTCCTCTACATCTGTGCAAAATAAAAACATACAGATCAACATACATGTGTTAGAACAGACATAAAAAGACAGCAAGTACTTATGTCAGTAGTTGGTAGATGAAAAGCAGCAGGATGATTATTGAATAAAGGTTAGTGCACAAGTGTAGAATATGTGTTGGAGGACGTACACAGATTAATGCAGCATGAAGCATATGAAACTTGATTTGATTTGAAGCGCAGGTTCACAATTTTCAAGTCAGTCGTAAAACGCTAGTCAGGTACCCAAATGAGCAATTACACATTTTTTTCTTGCTGCAATCATTCCTTAAAAATGGACTTACATTGTATCCAATCCACAATCATCAAGCCTCCTTCTGTACAAAAAGTTTATTTGAAGTTAATATGAGACTTCAGCTGTCCAAATTAGTTAAATCAAGTCAAGATCTTCCAAAGTTTGTGCCTTATTACTGCCAAACTCTTTCTTTTTGTTATTATACTGCCACCGCAGCTCAACAGAAAAACACTTTCTGTCGAGACACAGCGAGAGACATTTCTACTAAAAAGACTAACTGTGGCAGATATCGTCTTTATTTGACTAAGTTAGACAGCTGAAGCCTCATATTATCTTCAGACAAACTTTTAAATGCATTTTTGCTCAAAATGAGGATTGTGGATTTCGTATCCCATCACTTGCATTTGAAGCACAATGTCAGTTGTAAACCTATCCTTTAAGATCCATTATCCTCTGATATCTGACATGTCATGCATTAACACGTGTTATTTGCCTGTGGCACACATGAAATGAGCAGAGAGAACAAATAAGACCTCCCCTTGCTGAGCTTAAAGTAAATATTTTAACATCACACTGGAAGTGCTCACAGCCATGTTTTTTTTTAAACCCATTTTCTCAGTTTTCTTTTGCTTTAATGCCATAATGTGTGGTTCTGTCATTGCCAAATTTGAAGGCAACCAGCTTCGTCCTCTGCACCATACCCCCCCCCCATCTACCAACAGTGAGAGATGGAGGAGAGAAAGAGAGGGACATTTTGCATTTTGACTGTTCAAATTCACTTTAAAGTATGGCAAAGGGCCAGTTGCAGAGCAGCGGGAAGACAAATTAAGCAGGGACCTTCCCAGCAGGTCGTCCTTGGACAGATTGGATGTGATTCTGTTCAACCTCCCAACAACCTCCCAACCACGAGGAAGACAGGACAGGACTCACAAGCTGTCACGGAGCTGTTCCCAGTACATATCTTCTTCTGCCTGACTTTCAAGTGAAAGACTGTAAAGTATAAAGCCAGCACACACGTTGAGCTGGTTCCTAACACAATTTATTTGCACTTAGCAGATCGCATGAGCATGAGACTGCAAGCTGTAGTTTTTCATCTTGTGAGTTGTCATCATTGAGACAAGCCATTTATTTTACGCCATTCTCCTGAGAGTCTTCATCTGGATAAAGGCTGAAGGCCCTCTGTATTTATTAGCAACAGTAGCTAGTAACACTGAGGTTTGCAGTCTGCTGCCGAGAGGAGATGAAAGGGAGAACGGAGGAATTTGTCAAATGATCCAAACATACGATTAAAATCCAAGATTGAAGGCAAAACCAGACACCGTATCCCAAAAACAAGATATCTTTTGTGTCTGCTATGTAAGTCACAATAGTTTCAGCGAGACAATTTATCACTCCCTTGTATGCCTTTTCCTCCCAAATTGATTGCTGAATTTACAGGTGGGCTTCTTCACAGTCTGTATGTGCCAGACAGGTGGACAGGTAAACAGCAAAGGCAGCCTAACTCTCCCTTTAGCTGACACATGGAGGCCTCCTTCTCCTTTTCCCTGAGCACTAATAAATCTGTAGCTGGATTGTTTTGTTACTTGGACTTCTAGCTTTTCCCTGTTCCTCAGCTTTATGGAGATGTCAGCGGCGGATTACAGGAGATTGTGCCTGATCTTAGGAAAGTAATTAATCATCTGAATGCTCAGTGAATTCTTTTGTACATGTGCACAGTCATGGACACACATGTACAATAATGGACATGCTTTTGCATGAAGGGTGGAGTGATTTTTTTTTCTTTGAAACTGTTCACCTCTTTAATGGATAATAGCCCATTCATCATCAACCACTTTCCTCTCATTCATAAATGGGTGCTGTGACAGCAGAAAAAAGGGGTTGGATATGTCTGGCCCGCTTGTAGTTTGAAGTTAATAAAGAGACGATTAATGTGAGGTTGTCCACAGTAATTGGAGAGTGAGAGATTTACAGCGTGAATCCAGTTCAATTATGAAACCTCATGGACACCCAGAGTGCAGCCGGGTGTCCATAGGTCCCAAGATCCTTAGGTGCTTAAAGTCTGTCGCCTTCTAGAAAAAAAAGAGAAGTTGTGATTGTTTTTCCATGCAACAGTCTGCTCACTCCTGTTAAATAAAGGAGAAACAAGTCTGACAGAAGTTATTTCATTACTGAAATCTTACACATTCGGTGCATTTATGTATACCATTTATAAGAAGCTTAATCTCATTGAAAAAAAATAAAAATAAAATAAAGCCTTTTTTAAGCTTTTTGACAATTTTTATATATACTTTATATATACACCATATTGTATATTTTGGTCACATGATGACAACTGAGAACTCCAAGACTGTGAGATGTGGTTGAAAGCTCTGGAAAAGGCTTGTAAGTGGACCTTGTATGACTTTTTATCAGGCTAATATTTGATGCATTCAATTTGGAGTTAAACACTGGACAGCAATTTATATAACAAATACATTACTTTTTCAGATTCTGAATTCTCGCATTAATGGGTGAGGAGACCTACAGTAGGTGTACTCTCCCATTTCCTCAGCCTTGATGTGCATGCCAATATTCTTTTAACAAACCTCCAGATCCATCAAATGTTGACACTTGGTATTAAGGAACATGATGAAAGGGGATCTATTTAAATTTAAATAGGATTACATTTACATTTACTGCTGTCTCAACACTCAGTACTCTGTGTATTCCATTGAGGTTATTTTTAGTTAACTTTGAAATTGAAATTTTGACAACACTGCCAGATTTTCTGTACGAGTGCATATTTATTAAATTAAAATAGGTGAACTGCATTACATTTATCATCCACTGAAAAGCAGAATGTACTGGGTTAATGAAGTCATTGTTGCATTGTTGCAGGAAGGAAGAAGAAGCAGAGACACATCACAACTGGTGATTTGTGGTTGAGACGTTGTCATGTCCAATTACAATAAAAAAGAATTAGGGACCAGATAGCAGGGTGCAGGTATTATATTGTAAATAAAAGTATTTTTGTGGGCCACCGAGCTGTCCTCTCTTGTGTTCAATCACATTGTCAGATGAAGGAAGGATTTGCAACCACAGTGATGGCATTGGATTCAGTTAACAACTGCTTGGAGGGGAAATGTCCAAGGGGAGTTATTCATTCACTGTTTGAAGAACTCAGGCTACAGCAGCTGCATGGAGGATCTTCTCTTTATAGGAAAGGGGGTTCCTCACACCTGATCCCTTGGCTGATGTTGATGTCTAGCTGGGATTAGCTGCTCCAATAGCTTTTTCATATTTTGTATGGATTTTGTTTCTGAACTTGCTGTAAGCACACATGTAATCTATTCACCCCTTGGCCCATGAGCGCTGATAGACAGTAATTCAAAATGCCTTTGGATAAGCTTTCTGTTTGACACTGTAGGATAGTCTGAGGTGCTAAAACAGTACCTGGGGGTACGGACTGTTCAAAGGTTCAAGGTTTGCAGGGCTGACCACCACTGATTGGTCAAACACAGTCACAGCAGCTGCTTCAACTTGTATACACTTTATTCATAGAAGAAGCAAATACTCTTGTATTGTGGACACGCAAACAGTAATGCACAACAAGAACTTTTACTTCCAAGTGTACTTCCTGGCATTAGTTTTTCTGGTTGCATAGTTCTGAGAACTTTTTGGTTGAAATGAGCTATTGATACTGATTAGATTATCATGGTAAAATAAAGTATTTATAACCAATTTGACTGCTCCTAGCTTTCCTCACACCTGACAAATGCTTGGTGGCTTTCTTGTCCACCACTTCATCCTGCTATTGCAAAGTAATAACGTTAGGCTGACTCTGTTTCTAAAAGTAGTACTTCCTGTCCTTACTATTTCTGGAAATTCTTAATTTTAGAAACTTCTTCATGATTATTTTCCCTCCTATCCTGTCCCATACCACCCTCCTTCTCCCCTAGCCACCTTCCTCATCTTTAGCGTCACACTACTATGCATCTTTTATCCTCCTCAGGTATAGGCCAGCTGTGATAGTTACCATATGTCCATACCACATGTCACCGGTTTCCCAATAAAAACCATTTCCCTTTTTAAACACTATGAAAACACAGGGTGGACCTTGGGAGATATAAAATCATGGTAGGATTTGATCTGGCACTAAGCACCTGTGTGTGGGGATTGACCAGAAGAAGACAGACACGGCAATTCCACTGCCACGTCATTAGAAAAAGGGGGAAGAATGAAGGATAAAGAGATTTTCCATCATCCACCCAGCCATCCATCCGTCCATCCCACCTGTGCAAAACTCCCATTCCTCCCAGCTTTTAATTCCTCCATCTGTTTTTTCTCTCTTTCCTTTCTGTCTTTCTTTCTTTTCAGCCATAACTTGTTTTGGCACTCCTTCACACTATTCTCCACTGTATAACTCATTTTTTAAAGATGTAATTCTCTTCCTGTCCTCTCTCTCCTCTTTACACCCTTGGTACCTCATCATCTGACACACACACACACAACACACACACACACACACACACACACACACACACACACACACACACACACACTCACACATATACACACAGCACACAGGCATTCACACACTTCATTACTTAAAATATTCATTTCCGTCTGTCTGTGATGTGTTTTGGGGAGTTTCCTGTTCCCAGCCCTCCCGCTTCCCTGAGAACCGCCATGTAGGAAGTGGCAGTCCTGGCACTCGTTTCTTGCCCCCCCTACATCTCATTCCCACCTTATAGAGACCGACAGAGATGGAAAGAGAGAGAAAGAGAGAAATGGACCTCTGCCACAGAGGTTACTGTCCATTTAATATTACTGGTTTCTGGATTCTGTTACAAAAATTGTTGTTGCAACAGCCTTTTCCCAGACAATATGGCCCTTTTTACAAGACAACCTGCACAACCCTGCTCGCTAATAAACTCAGCATATTACTCTATTTCACAGCTGGAGGTTTCTTAGAATTTCTTTAATTCTTTTGACAGAAACAATTCCCAGGTTGTCACTCAGGAAGTTATGGCATGTTTTCCCCGACATAAACATGCAAAGTTGAATCCGTGCATTTCATTTCTGACTGGAAAAGATCTATTTCTTTTGTCTGACATGCTGAAGAATACTTGATTCTTAGGGTCACATTTACAGGATTCACACATTGACACCAGGGAATAAAAAACTGTCGGGAAGCCAAGGTTCAGAGGAGCAGCAAAACTCTCAGCTGAAGAAGCCCTCCAGAGTCTCCTTGGTGGTCTGCAGCAGACGATGGCTGCTGAGAGGTCAAAGAGGGGAAATGGAAGGATGTGGATGTCTGCGCAACTGATTTAGCTGCTTGTTTGGCTTCACGGCCCGGTCACACCAGAAAGTGGCACAGTGAAATTCATCTTCTCAAAATATTTGCTTTGCCAGACACTTGATCATGCTTTGACCACTCACAGGTCTAGTATAGTGATTGACTGCAGCTTCAAGCTAGCAAGCTGGGAACATGATAATGCTAGTCAGTCTCACTAACCCATGGATGTATAGGAACTGGATACCGGACTCAAAGATGTTGCCTATTCAATCAAATGAAAATTGCTTGCCTGGGTCATGAGCCAAAACATTTTCTAGCTTCAGCGTTGTGCAGCCCATTGAATATATATAATAGTGTTTCTTACTCAGCCCATAGATGTAAAACTTGCTTTGATTAAAAATTATACAAAGAGCATTGGGAAAATGCTTTTTTCATCATTTTATTCAATGAAGAGTTTTACTAAAGATGGAAATAACTCTCCAAGCCAACAAGCTTGGTAGCTTCTTGCTAAAATTAGCAACAGGACATTATGTTTAAACATTTTATTCAAAAGATGTATTTATACCATTGACTCCTGTCTCATAAACAGTAGGCAAACTATCTCTCTTTTGTGGAGGAGTTTATACTCAGACATATACACAGAGAAAGGCTCCATTTTGGACCCTGCTCTCTGTTTTTTTTTCTTAAAGGTCAACACTGTCAAGTCCGCTTACCAATGGTCAGCAGGACAAAACTGTGGGTTCATCAAAGTTCAACTCGACACAGAAAAGTTTGTGTGGATTTGCTTTACCTTGTGAGAAAGTCCATTGTATGCAGCAATTGAAATTAATTTATTTTGCTGCTAAATTTTGATGTTTTAAAAGCTGGTGTGATCAGGCCTTTATACCTTTACCTCTGCTACACATCTATTCTGTTTTTTATGTTTTAAGTACTGTAGTGCAAAATGACAGGACAACAGAGAACACAAAAACAGACACATTTAATCATATGAAACATGAAAAGACAGAATATATAGAAAACGACAGAAGATAACATGAGGTTGTAACTTAGCTGCTATTCATCTCCTCTGATACCTTGAGATGAAGCTGCTTTTTGGAATATCTCCTATATCATCATGGCCAATTTTCTCTTTTCTGAATCTTTCTTTTTCTGTTCTAGATCATATTTTGTTTCCTCTTCTCCATCTGCCTTTTTCCAATTCTTCCACAGTTCTATCTGTTCCTCGCTCTTCCATCTGGACCGCAGGATGCCTCAGGTCTGTCCCTCCCTGCCTGTCAATATATATAAAAATAACCTATTGCAGGATTTAGGCCCCTGTGCTGACAGCTCAAGGCTGTTCTCAGGCTCATGTTTGTTTGCGTGCATGTCTGTGTATGTTTGTGTGTTGTAGAGGGAAGAACAGATGCTCTCGAACCTTCAGGCTTGGTTTTCTCATTCTGGCTACAAAAGTACCTGTGATTTATCTTATTGTGCTGTTGCTTTGGCCAAAACATGACTGGAAGAGGGATGAGGGGACAAAGGTACAGACGGAAGAGTCGCTGGACAGGACAAAGTTTCGATTGCTCACTTGTAAATGTTGACAGTTGGTCTGGGCTTAATCACATTACTAATGTAACATTGACATTAACGCAATGTTTATGCTGGAATGAAAGGCGCCCTGAGAAAAGTGTATTCTGTACAGTGAGCCCAAGTGTTTGTTTCCTCAAAACAAATTCAGGAAACAGGCGGTACTCCAGTGATGAAAAAGGTGAAAGAAGTAAGTCATGTTATGATTATTTTGGAACATTTTATTTACAACTATTGAACCGACAATGTTTTGGGGAGAATCCTTAATTAAAACATATAGTTTAATACAATAGAATACAAATAACTTTAGTAATCCCACAAGGGACAATTTGTTTGTAGTGGTTTGTTATACACAAAATGCATTAACATACAAAAAAACCCTAAAACAATATACAGCACACAAAAGGAATAAGAAAAACCAGGGAGCTGTATGTGCAATAAAATCCATACAGATTGATGAATAAGCTTGAAAAACACAATAAAAAACAATATACAATATATATGACAATAGTGAGCTCTCCTTTTAATGGACATCAGCCAACAGGAAATCAATTGTACCTGAACACCTGCTAGAAGATAAGACAAGAAAAAGGGTATACAATATGAAAAAGAATAATTTAATAAAAATGAATGAGATAAAGCAATAAAAATAGAAAGAAAGATAAAATGAAACAAAATTAAAACCAAAAGTATCATTTTTCACATCATCTGTTTTATTTTATTGCTTGACCACCATGAGTTGTTGAATTTCATGTGAATTCTTGCTTTAATTAGCAGAGATGAATTACTCTGCCGTGCAGCTGTTGTGCAAATTACAGGAATGTGGCTGACTCAAACATTTCATTCTCTTTGATCGACATTTAAATAGAATAGTAGACTGATTTTTATGAAAGATAATACAGACAGAAGAATTCTGTAGCTGCACACCAGGTCAGATAGTGATTTTCACATGTAATTTGCTGTGATTTTCAACATTTCTTGCTAATTTTGACCATTGCTGTACACTGTACAGGTCTGTAAAATGAATATATTCACACTTCCTACTTCTTTGTTTACTTTTGTCTGTGATTTGATGGGCTCAACCCCCTGAGCCTTTAGTTCCTGAGCTGCTTCCTAAATAAAGTAATCCAAATGGAGTGTGAGGGATGTTTATCGACATGTTTTTGGTCTTTCCGTGCTATGACCAAACCGCAATCAGGATGTCTCTCTCTCTCTCCTAATAAAACATAATACCCTCTCATATTAAATAGGAATTCTGTAACGATTTTCACTCGATTGCTATTGCCAGGCATCTTCAAAACAAGTATAATATGGACACCTGCTTTAGTGCTCATTGTTATTACAACAGGCTTTGTTGATGTCCCATAAGCGCTCAGATGGAAATGCTCCATGGCCTCTTGGCTGGCTTCTCTCTGCTTCCTTCCTACTAGCTGTAGCTACAATCTGCCAAATGTGAGGTACATAGCATCCCCACACACTCACACACACTCTCTCTCTCTCTCTCTCTCTCTCTCTCTCTCTCACACACACACACACACAAACACCTGAAGTTGACTCAGCCCAGGTTTTGGGAATCTGCAGGACCATGTGGCGGCTTGTTTTTATTTAAAGAGGGTACATGCTTCCAGTAAACCACTGATCTCAGCTGGACATCTGGTTGATGGTGAAATAGTCTGTCAAAGCTGGATTTTGAATTAAAGTGAAGTTTGTATCTAGTGAAAGATGGACATTAAAAACAGAGAGGGGAAATACAACTGCTAAAGATATGAGAGGGGCTTTAGAGCGGGTCATGAAGAATATTCTGTTTCAACAACACACATTAGCTACTTATAGAGCGGTCAGCCACAAACAGCCAGTTGTATCTGGTGTTCACTATGTGCGGCTCCCCCTTTAGTTACTTAGCTATGTCTGTCAGGTAAAGCACATAGTCTGCAGTTTACAATGATAATGGTGGCAGATTTACCACTTGAATTTCTTGGTAACTTTTGAAACCACAGGTCCTTGATTTTACACAGAAGTAGACAAAAGCAGGCTTATCATTTCTAGCCAGCGAAGAACAAAGAAATCTAACTAGTTAGTCCTACAAGAAAAAATGTTTGATTCTATGAATTTGATTCTACCATAACACATGATCCTGAAATAAACTGTTATGTAAGAGGAATTCAGCTGATTTGATCACATATCAATTAATGTATAAGGAAGGGGAGAATTGGGTTAAAATGAACACTTTTCAGATAAATGTAATTTTAAAAGATACGGTTACAGACAGAAACTAATTTGTGATCAACAACTCACATGTGTGTTCAATCAATACCAAATATGGAATGACTATGGTATAATTTGAAGTCACATATTGTTATTTTCAACCCTGTCAGTCAGGAAGAAAGTAACGCAATGGTATAAACTTGATTTGTTTATATTATAATTGCTTTTTTAAAAAAAATGTCGGACATTGTCCTTGTTAATATGTAATTGAAAATATATTATGTTCATTATTTTAATAATAATAATAAGAAGAAGAAAAATGTAGAACATAGGGCCTAACAATGATTCACATTTAGATTTTTTTTTGTAGATCAGCCCATTAACACACTGCATTTCCTTAAATTCTTGTTCAAATATATATTATATTATATTATATTATATTATATTACTTAATGATACTATATATTATATTATAAATATATCATGTTTATTTATAGCTCATTGTTACTGTAGAGGGATGAAAGAATCACATGTTACAACTGTCCCGACAACAACTCCTGACAGTTAAACCTGACTTGCTTCTATACTCAAAAACTCTGACATGGAAAACTTCAGGATGTGTTGAAGAACTAAATAATCTGTCAAATGATTGTGACTATTCCACATGAAACAACTAACACAACTTGTCATTCAAAAAAATTACCGTTTGAGTGAATTTACTTACTATGAACGAAAACAGTTTTTCAGATAAAACTCTGTGAAAGTTTGACGTAACCACACAATTTTTTTGTTATAGTAAATAAGTCATAGTAACTTGATCATTTTTTCATGGTGAGCAACAGGAATTCATGATACATCCTGTATTAATTCATGCATTAAATCATCAGTAGTCATGTATTAGTTAAACATTACTTAAGTATATGATTTGTACCCTTATTATTAAATGTAACCTGCTCGATTACTATTGTAAGTAGTCAGCTAGTTAACAAGAGATGGGTTTCCAAGCAATGCCATAAGAGAAGTGTATGAGATATGTGAAGTTGTTTTGTGTCTTAAACGGCATAAAATGCATGAAGTAATCATCCCAAGACAGATGCCTCCTGATTAGCTCAAAGTGCATAATTAGCTATCAGGTTCAACAATCTGGTCAGGATTTTTCATAGATGGTACAATGTTTTGCACCGAAATTTCAGGAAGAAATAAAGACCACTCACAGCACAGTACAATGTGTGTGTGTGTTTATCAATGAAGTTTCATCCATTATTTAAAATTTTACTCTTGTGTTTTTGTTTATGGCTAAAAAAGCCTCCAAACTATTTCTATACTGAGTATCTTTTCCTACAGCCCCATGCGCACTGCTTCACCATGTGGAGAAATATTGAAGGTTGACAGACCTGCGGTCTCTAGTTATGGTATATTTTTACCTTTTTTATGTTTTATGCATGTGTATTTTAAAAGAAAAAATGCACCAATACTTCAGCATTTAATTATAGAACATAGTGTAGAACAGCTCAGAAATTAATGTTTTTTAAAATCACATTATAATTTGTGTTATTGTGAATAATTCTTACATTGTGTTACAACCCATGAAACCTTCATATTTTTTTTACAACTAACAAATAGAGATTAAAGTCAAATGTTTTTTTTGATGAACAGTTTACATTTTTTCAAGTTTTTGGGGGCGAGCCATCAAAGCTGTCTTGAGATAGCATGCAATTCAATTAAGAATATATTTAGTCCAAATCTGTGGTTTCAAATGAGCATTCTTGTAGTCCCAAGAGAGTCTCAGCTCATCTCTTCATTTTCAGACAGAATAATTGAGACTCCACCAGCCCACCAGTAGAGATTAGAGGGAATATATCAGTCTTTCCATCGCTTTGTCTTCATACTGTTCCCACCCTTCCTCCCTTTGGAGTTGCAGCTCAGTGCTGCTCTGGAAACCAGCTCACAGCTATAAGAGGGAAGGAACGGAGGAAACCCTTTTCCTCCAACCCAGGCCAACGCTTTCGTCCCAGTGGGTACATAATGGTGATGTGAACAATGTTGGGAGGCATGCCGTCCTTTGCCTTCACTTGCAGGGATGGATGGCCTGTAATAAAGTGTTTAATGCGACACACATTATCAAGCCTTAAAAAAACAACCCCCAGGGAGGGTGGTGATGCTGCAGCGCTGCACAGGAAACACATATGAGATGACATAATTTCATACTATGAGTTGTTGTCATACTCTACCTCATGTTTGGGATGTTCATTCCTTTGTAATGCAAAGCTCCAGTACAAATTAAATGTCTTGTTAATAGGTTTTCATTGAGGGGGCAAATGTGTGATTAAAATACAAATAATATAATAATAATAAGAATATAATATCCAAGAGTACTCTCAGTTTACAGCAGGGAGACATAAGAGTACTTAGTACATCTACTTAAAGCATGACAGGCACAAACAGGACTATAACACAATACAAATATACGTTTTCATTCCTACTGTGATTGACATAGCAACAAAAACAAAAATAAAAGCAAAAACTTTAAAAACCACTGAAGCAATTGATGCACCACCTCATGTGGACAAGCCAGCACATAACTGTGTTTAAAACCACACATTGTTGTTTTCACACTTTGGTTTGTGTATAGGGGACATAATTGAGACTGTTAATTACTGAGCTTAAGAGGTGCTGGTATTTATACTGTAGACATCATTAATTTATCACATGAACCTGTAAACAATTGTTGGCAGTGATATCTTAGAAATATAATCAATGATTAGGTTGTAGTGCTGCTCACATCTTAACCAGCTTTACAAAATGTGTCACAACTAAGGATAAAATAAAATTACAGGCTTATTACGCGCAAAATAAAATGTTGACTTCTATGTAAACGATGAAACAATGATAAAATGAATCACATAAAAGTAATCAAGCAGTCAAATCAATGGTTTATATGTGGGAAATGGTTTCTGTGTGTATGCATCATTTATACATCTGGCCCCATCTGGTCTCATCACTCCGTAAAATGGTTGTGTTGGATTGTCGGTTTCGGAAAGTTACAGAAATGCTTTGATGCAGCCCAATTTTGGCATTCAGAGGAGTGAAGGAAGGGAGGTTTTAGATTCTGTTAGTGATCTGACAAGCACTGTTTGAAGTATACTGAAGCCCTTGTCAGGAGAACATGAACATTGGCTGCTTTAAGTGACGTCTGCCTGACACAGCGATATTCAGAGATCTAAAATGAAGTCATTCAGTTTTCTTTGAGGATATATGTCAGTCATTGCAATAGCATGGTTATTTTTATGTGTTTTTAACAGTTTTTGGATGACAGTGGATACGTCTTAGATTAATTCATCTATGGTTTCTTTTCATAGTATTTTCTGATAAAAGTGAAATGATAACGTAACACCAGCCTTATCCTTTAACAAAAAAGACCACTGACAGAGCAAAGAGAGCAGACAACCCACAAAAAAGGGAATGAGGGAGGAGGAAAGAGAGGTGAAGAGCAGGGAAGGGGAGGTGGAGTAAAGAAAATGTGAGATCAGGCCCAAATCTGTGGGGAAGCGGTAGCTTGGGCCGGACGAGTTCACAGATGTTTTAAAGTGCTAATCTAATCTTTATGCCAGGCCTTCCCCCTCCTCTCTCGGCTTCTTTCCCCTCTCCCTGTCTCATATTTTTTCTCTTTTCCTCCTCTTGCTTTTTGGAGATTGGAAAGGCTGCGGCCTGTATTAATGTATCTCAGGAGCATCATGTACTGCTGCTCGGCGATGGGCTCTAGTTATTCATGTGCCTGTTATCAGCCCTCTTTTCAGGCTCAGACACATGTGCAATTGCAATGAAGGAGTCTGAATCTGAGAAAAACTGTAATGAAAAATAACCTCGCACAAAGCCGCCTGGAAGAAAGGATGAAAGGGAGGTAAAGTGGCAGCAGGGAGAGATAGTCTTTTCTTTTTTACAAATATCACCCATGGTGATCATACATCAAGTTCGATGACCTCTCTTTTTTACACTCTGACACCTACACCACAGCCCATTATTTAAACTCTGCCAAAAGTGTGTTGCCTTGATATTATATGGCTCTGATGCAGGATAAAAGGGGATTACACTGACCTCTTATGTTAGTGAAACTAATAAATTGTACGGCCCACACTGACTTTTAACTTGTTTCCTCCCCGTGTCATTCTCTTCCTTTTGCTTTTTCTGCCTTCCTCCCTTTTCTTGCCTGATAGGAGTGAGACTTTGTGTCAGACAGTGGCTACATTGAAATACGTTGACAGCTCCCTCAGATTCAGCGGATGTGCTCGCACAGGAGTAAGTCTCACTCCACAGAATTTAACAGCAAACCCTGTGGTTTAAACCTCTTCCTCCTGACAGAAACAAAGAGGCCACTGCCAGAAAAAATTCCCCAGGTCACAAAGCCTGGAAATATAGCCAGAGATTAGAGGTAGATGTGGAAGCGTGAGAAGAATTAAAGTACAAAATCATTGTTTTTTTACATGAGTACTTACAGGTTGATAGATTATATTAACATGAATGGTATTTCAGCCTCACTATGAGAGCCTTTTTTTTTTTTTTTTTTTTTTACTATTCAAGGTGATTTAAGAGGATTACTTAATGTGACTCTTGGTCAGTGTTTGTTTCCTGTGTTATCCTGTGACAGGGCATTCCTATCGCTCACTCCTGGTTGCCGACCACGTAGCACTTTGAATGTGCAAGTCATAAAATACACTATGATGAGTCCAACCTGGCAAACACAGCCGAACGCGGAATCACTCACATCCTTCTGTTGCTCTCTCTCCTTCACCCCTGCCTGCCTCTCTCTCCCTTTTCCTCTGTGTGCTGCTAAACATCTGGAGAAGAGCGATATCCTCGAAGTAAACAGACCAACAGCTGTCCACCAGCTCCTCTCTTTCCCCTCGCCATCTCTCTCTTCCTTCATCACTTGATTCCTCCTTATATTTCTCTCCTCTCCTTTTCTTCACAGGCTGTGTAACGGTTTCTGTTTCAGTCATTCTGTCCCCTCCTCTCTGTTTATCTCTGTTCTGTTGGCACATTAACAGGTAACGATCAAGTGATGAATGTGTTTATGCTGCTGTTACCCTGCTGGGCTGGGCCATGTGATCTGAGTGATTGGGGACATTGAGGACTGTGAAATGCTGATCTTTCTGGCTGCTTTGAAATACTCCCCTGGCAGTCTGACAGAGCAACAAACATTAAATGATCATTTCAGTTCATCAACATGATCCGGAAATGTTGTCATATTGCTTAAGAGTTCAGTGGGGCAAGAAACACAGTTAGATGATGCAGGTTTTGAACAAAAAGATGTTTATGTAAACGTTACTCCTCCAAAATGTAACTATGTCAGTAAGTGGTCTGTGGCAATAGCCATTTACAAGGTCTACCATCTATGATGACAGCAAGTGAGGTGACACCATAATGATTAAATTATTATACCATTACAAGACAACTTCAGGTGCGTTTCCACTACCATCTGGACCAAGGTAGGGCTGGCTTAGTGAAGAAAACGAAGATGAATGCGATCTGATTAATGGAGACACATGTATATGTGGCTAAGTAAACAAACATAACCAAACTGTATTAATGTCTGGATTTTAATCCAATATGAGGCAAGGATAAGTATGTGACGTGGAAATGAGGTTGGAGTTTACCATAGACTGTAGAAAAAGTAATGGACATAGCCACCGTGATGTCACCCAGTGGTTTGTGGACTCCTGTTTTGAAGCCTTGAGTTCAACATTTTGACCATCACCATCTTGGATTTTTGGAGCCAGAATTGACCACTGGCTGTGCTGGTATCAGCTGATAAAATCTTGTTTTAAACTGTCTGTCCTGTCTGTCAGCTGAACCTGTTCGCTGTGGAGCGGAGCTGCAGTTGGACAGATTCAGTAACGGCTCCAGTTACACTGCAATTTAACATTTTAAAAAACAGCAGGAATAGATAGCTGGAGAGTTAAGAGCTACAGGGCGAGATGTGAAGAGGATTTCTATTGTTTTTGTGGCTGCCAGCTCTGACCCTGGCTTGTTTAAATGTCGTTGGAGTTTGTCTTCCTCTTATTATTATATTTCACTGAGCCACACCTGTTCTCCTACCACACACAGCCATGCTCGCTTCCCTCTCAGCCCTTTGCCTACTTTTTTTTTTAATTTTTTTTTTTAGCATTTTTCAAAATTATGCGGTGAGTGGGGTTAGGCTCAGACCTCAGGGTGTAGTTACACTTTAACTGTCAACTGAACAGCCAACTTCTTACAGGATCTTTTAGTACAACCAAATGCTGAACAAGACTTTTAGTTGATCAAAATGTCACAATTAATTTTCATGAACTGAAAACACAATAAGATAGCTATGCCTATACTCTTATTCTAATCTGGGGTTACGATACATATACGATACACGTTTTCGTCACGACAGCGACTTGTTAATCACAAGGTAGCCACACCCTAAAGGATAGCCTGCTTTACTGTGTCTTTTACTCTATATGGGAACATAATTAACAAAACGAACATCATGTTGTATTGAAGAGGACTTGAAACTAGCAATTGAGACCATAAACTCATTACAAAAGTGTTTACTGAGTTAAAAAATGAAGTGAGAAGTAGGGTCATTTTCACAAAGGCCTCTATATAATCTGACTTATTTCAAACAGTGGAGTTGCCCCCTGCTGGCCATTGGTTTACTTTTCAGACCCGGAGCTCCCCACCTAGAGTTTACCATAGATGTAGTATAAGAGCTGGAAACTGGACAAAAAATGTCACCCATTCAGTCCTATAGAAATTGCTCACCTGTCGCATATAGCAGAAAAGTTTCTAGCTTCCGGGTTTGCTTCCACATAGTGCGGCCCACTGACTATGCGCAGTAGTGTTTCTCCTGCTGGCCCCACCCACGAGTTCCCGCTGGGCCCATAGACTTTAAATTGTGATGACGTCACAGATTTTTAAATCGCTTTTCTCGGCTTGAGGAAAGTTTTAGAAGTATAAAACCTCCATGGATCAAAATTTAATAATAGAAAGAGTGGTAACTGACGTTTGCAGTTCGACATGTCCTGTCAATAGTTTTACAGATGTCTCTTTTACAATGGTGTTCTATGGGGAAAATGCTTTTTGGGCTGCAGGGGGATACCGCGAGTGATCACTGGGAAAAACTGACCACAACGCTGAGCAGCAGAGCCCTATCCAGCTCTTATTATACATCCATGGAGTTTACAGACAAATTTCCTGGTTCAGCTTTGACCTTACCATAGTTGTACCATTAGATTATCCGGTCAACCTGTTGGCTTGTGTTTCTTGCCTTGCCCAACTTGATTGTATGGGTGTTCCAATGTTATTATGAACAATAGAAACAATGAACAAATCCACATACACAAGGGCCAAGTTATAATAAACCAGGTAAAAGAGATGAGAGAGGGAAGTTGGACATAGAACCCATAGAACCCACCATCCTCCAGCAGCTGTCTAATTAAAAATGAACTTAAGGACATCTCCCCCCTCTTCTTGACTTGAGCGATATTTTTCCCTGAACGCATGCCTCGAGTGTCGAAAGCAAATCAAAGGTGGTGAGAGAACGTAGGAAGAGCAGAAAGGAGGGAAGGAATGAATGCAATTTCCATTCAAGCAGGAACAGCATCCGCAATCGTGAGACACCTGTAAAAACATCATTTTTCATCCATGAGCTGTGAGGGAATGGGAGGAGGGAAGATGGAGATGAGATGAAGACATAAATGAAGAGATGGACAGACTAACGAAGAGGAAGTTGGGTAATTCAGTGTTTAAGCTCATTACGATGTTATCTGGTGCATATCTGGTAATTTATCTACGTAAGTTTTGAGGCAGAGACAGCCGACAAGAATAGATTTAGGACAACAGCTGGCCCTTATGCAACCTCTGCATCGCTACATCAAACACACATGCTCATGGAGCCAGAGAAAGAGAGACATGCACTCAGAGAGACAGATAGATGCAGCAGCCCTCCGTGGCTTTAGGGGTCAGCGTTCTGGCTTGTGACAGGCCTGCTTCCGGCCAGCCTGCCTGGGGTTTTGACGTGCTGCACCTGCCTCACTCTGCGACCCAGAGGTCCAATTTTGCTCGTTCAGTTTTAGCATGACTCTGTCTTTGAAGCTCACAGTCAAAACCCCAAACCCTCGCTATCTGTTTTATGTGTTCCTGAGTGAAACCACCAACTCAGCAGCAGCAGCAGAAGCAGCAGCACACAACTGGTAGATACATTCGCATCTGCTACAGTGATTTGGGACACTATCATTTTATTGTGTGACATACTATATGTATCACACTGCAATTTAGTGCACTTAAGGGGTTACCATGATTGAAAACTGTTTCTGATGTCCAAAAGGGAATCTTTTGCAGCCATTAAGGGTCTCTGACCCCGGCAGTATAAATGATGCCCTGGTACTTCTGTTGCTGGTATATCACTGTCATCTTGGCTTTTTATTTATTTTCGCTCTTTAAAAAACACTGCAGGCATGCATTGTATGTAGCTGTGTCTCATTGCCAAAACCACAGATTTTCACAAATACAAATGGCGTCCTCTCGGAAATATATCAATACAATTTTGGAGCAAGAGAAGACATTTTTGATTTGTGATAAGGCAGAGAAGCCAAGAGTTTTTCCAAATTTTTAAGCCATTCTGTCAAAATAATATGTATGTGCATTTATTTTTCAGGCAACATTCCCTTCTCAGTATATTGTCACTTTTGAAAAGTAGTACTACCCCAAATTCAAAGTATTTTCATATTGAAACTTAAAAATGTAAACGATATTACTGGTAGTAATCAAAAATGTGCTTAATGTATGTATAATTTTTTCAGACAATTGAATGTTTTATATGTGCCGTGGGTGGGCTACACATTTGACTCAACAGAGAGTCTAGCAGGCAAAGGGGGGATATGGGAGTAATTTCCATGGACCAGCAGGTAGAGACCAGGCTGTCAGTCTACAGGGGACACTAGGGACGTGGCTCACTTCAGCTCTGTCAGCGTGGGCGGCAAGAGTGACAGGCCAGTCCTCATGAACTCTGTCTACACTGTCTGCATCTCAGTGAACCAGGAAGCACTCTTCACATCTGCCATCCATGTATGACATTGCCCATGTGTAGCAGTTGGTACTGATATATGATACTAAATAACTAAAATGTGCTCCAAATTTCAAATGCAGTATGCAGGCTGTGCTACTCTTCATTGAGAGCTGAAGTGAAAATCTTATTTAAAATCCCATTGACATGAAGTGGTAATGCAGATAAGTATTAGAACCAGGGCCAGTGTGAGGAAGCCTGACTGGAGTGGCTGGTTACTTAGTAAGAGGCAGACACAGGAAACCTTGTCCAGGTATCACAAGGTGGTTTATTTACAAGCAACAGGGGCACCATGCTACACATGTAACAAAAAAAAATATGTACAAAAACCAGCTCTAAATAATTAACTAGGCCAAAACTCAACTCATAATAACTCAACTTATATTAACTTATCATCATGTGCACACAGCTACACACTGATGTACCAACCCCCGCTACAGCCAAAAGGCAGCTGCTTAAATAGACCCCTCCATCAGCAATACAGTCCAGAGGCACTTTGGACTGTAACATTGCTGCAGGTACATCCTATGTCTCAGGTAAGAGATAAAGTTATTCAATCTTACCAACCTCCAAGGTGAGACCCTTTTCGAGCAAGCCACAGTAAATAAGTGACTTGCGGCTGAAGAATGATTGAATTCTGAAACACAGAACTAAGTCAATAAATAATAACTAAACTTAACAATACTTCTCAGTGTTTTACTATAACCAAAAATGTTGTTGGAATGTGAAATGTAACCAATTGTAATGCAAACTACAAACAAACCCGGGATAATAACTGTCTCCAAATTACAGATTACTGCTAAACATATGGTTAAAAAAAAGCAATTAACAAGCATGGTTAAATATGTAAGCTATGTAACATTGATGGTAAAAGTAGGGACAAACGGTGTACTCTTACTCAATTTGTCACAGCCGGCCCGTGGAATAGGCCAAATAGGCGGTTGCCTAGGGCACCAAATGAGGGAGGGGGCGTCAAATGAGTGGGAAACTGTTGTTTCTCTTAATGTTTTTCCTGCCTTTTGCCACATTAACTTGCATGGATTTTTATCTGATTTGATTTTCCAAAGCCTTACTGTTCAGTCAGTTTTTGCATGACAGCCACCAAACTTCATGTGCTACCTCAGGCAATGCTACCAAACACTCATTGAATGATATCTTGACCCTCACTTGCCTTTTTGTCTGGAGGTCTGGGAGGACTTTGTCTGGGCTGGAGATACCATTGTGGCAATTGATTTTAGTGTAACTTCATGTCTTGGACTGGAGGTAGCACCTTTTTAGGGGCTCAGATTGAAATCTTTTGGGGCTTCAATTTAAAATCTTGCATAGGGCAACAACAAAGTCAGAGCTGGCCCTGCTTAGAACATTGCCTTTCTCAACAGTATGTTGTGTTATTCACTCCATGTGTTTAGATAATGGGATTGTTTATTCAGTATTTCTGTTTTCAGCTGTGTATAACATACTCCAATAAGCCTTAGACCACCATGGCTCGATGAAAGCGGTGAGTCTATGGATGAGACCGGGGGCTGTGATTTGTTCAGACATATGGGATGGAGTGGACTGAATGGTGTATGTGATTATGAATACTATGGATATGTGCAAAACCTATTATAATGACCTAAGTATCCACAGTGCAGCACTGAATGGGAGCTGAAGTATTTTGTGTGCTGAAAAATGTCTCCTTGTTTAATTTTGTTAAAAAATGTTTAAAAAAGTTGTTTGTGAAGGTTTCAACTTTGGAAAGCAAGTGTTGTAGTGGATGTCATTTTGTCTGAGAAAATCAAAAGTAAACATGCTTTGTTTTCAGAAAGACTGATGAAAGAATTGCTGAGTTAGCAATTGCATTAAGCTGCAGAAGCTAGAAGACCAGAGGCTAGCCCTGATGATGGAAGTTTACACTCCAGCAGTCCAGCCAAAGTTACCCAAAATGATAAAATCTACATACAAATTGCACAAGGTGAGTTTTTACAGACTGATTCCCATCATTTGTCAAAATTCTTAAAATTTGGTTGTTTTAGACTTGTTTATATTTCTCCATTGGCTCTGCAGGCCTGGAACACAATTTTGATTGTGTCGGGGAGCAAGGTTGGCAGAAAATGTTGAATTGATGTATAAAATGTGGGAAAATATTTTTCTCAGACATTCTTTAGTGGCTTAACATGAATTTCTCAAGGGGGAACTGTGGAGGCTTGACCTGCATGTTTCTAAAATCCTGGCTACAGCAGTTTTTGAGAAAAGCACTCTGGTTGTATAAAAATAATCCTTTATAAACGATTGACCCCTTTTGTTAAGAGCTTACTATAATGCAAGGCATCTGTACTCCTGCCTGCTCTTCCTGCACTTATCTGATGTACATCACAGATAAATTCAGACACTTGTTCAGAGCTGTGGCCATGTGTCCGTGCGGTCTGTCACAGGGAGTAACCCTCCACAGCTAGCCTTCTGCATGATTTATGGACTACGGGAAGGCTTATCAGGGTTGACTGGGTCAAGGCTGCTGCTACCCAGCCTCAAACAGAGTCAACACCTGACAAGATAAGCCTGTCTTTGTGCTCCACAACCTCACCTTCATGAATCCAAAGCCAGAGCACCTGCAAGAGGGAGAAGAGAGGGAAACGTGTTTTGAAAGATAGATAGGAGATAGAGGCGCAGCCCTGATGAGGGCAGAGGTCAAGGTATGATGGGTAGTGACCTCCATAAAGAGCCATTTAACCTCTGATAATCAGTTTAATTTAATTTCCTCTTTTAAGCAGCTTTCAGGTTGTAAAAGCCATCTTATTCCACAATGTCTGACAATATCATATTTTTATCAGCCTGATTCAGCTCTCCATTGAAGCGGTATGATGTTAACACAAAGTTAAATATCAAAGCAGCCATTTATACATATCACCACAAAATGCAGACATATTTGCCATTTTTTCAAAAAACTGTGGGAATTTGAAATAAAATTCTGAAGATTTGAATGAAGTTTGGCTTAACTACATTTGGCCATCATTCCTGTTGGTAATATTGCAAGAAAGAAGCCCAATAAGACAAGAAACAAAAATACATTTGTAGCACATGTATCGCTGATACACTCTATCAAAGCTACTGGACTAGTTCTAGGTTCTAAAGGAGTGGGGTAACAAACAGATTGAGTCAGAGACCAGATACTTTAAATGCAAAAGCTGGCACTTTACTGACAAAATAAACAATATATACAAAACATTTAAATAAAACACCCTGCAGGTACCAAAAATAGATTTCTTAACCTTTTTCTTTCACCTTAGTTTTCCTAGGTTAGAGATATTTTTGTTCAAACACACCTTTGTTAGATGGTTCACCTAGTTTAGTTAGAACGTTTTTATTTTAACTAACTTATTTGAGGTTAATTATTTTAGTTCAATTACCTTCCTGAGTTAACTCTTTTTTTCCTCTTCTCATAAATGAGAGAATAATCATGTCTTTCTGAATTAAATTGAAATGAAACATTCATTAACCAAATCACAATAATGACAATTATGAAAATGAAATACAAATGTAACAATTCAACCCAAAGTTCAATATATGCACTCCAATTCAGAGTCCAGTTTCTTCTTAATCCAGATCCAGTTCAAAGTTCAATGTCTTTTTATAATCCAGATTCAGTTCAGAGTTCAATATCCTTTTGACTCCAGATTCAGTTCAAAAAGAGAAAAAAAATGATCCAATACTCCTACCGCTCTGGCAGAGATTACCAACAGTCCATCCTCGTGCAGCGGATTCCCTCACTGCCACGCTGAAGATGAACTCTTCCCTTATAGAAGCGGAGTTCGCGGGTCTAGCTCGCCATCTTGAATCCTGAGCGTGTGTGGTCTCCTCACACGCATACTCTTCTTCAAATCCCAACTTCAACCGGGAAATATAACACAGAAAAAAAACCTGACCTGTACGACAGGTCACAAGAGAAATAAATCACTTTGTCAATGTAAATCGTATCAATAAAATTTTACAATTACGCTGCATTATAACATTACTCCTAAACATAACGAAACTTAACTTCTCCTTCTTACACAATATAATCTCCTTTTCTCCATAAACACAAGATACTCTTTCAAACAGTTCACTTAATAAATTAAGAATATTAGCAGCTTAACAGTTTGTGTGATAGCTTTCTCCACCGCTAAATACGCTAGCATTTAGTTAGCATCCACACGTGCAAAAATTAAACAATAAACACAGTTTAAGACTCACCAAAACTCTTGTGGTTTGAAAAGATATGCTCTTGTGGTTTTCTCAATCTTATAGTTATTATTTTCCAGCCCTTAATTCACTCTTGAAAAATAATATTCACTCATTAATCTCTCTGTTCGTCTCGTCTGTTCTCAGGTCCGCTCTGCCTGCACTCTGTATCGTTTGGGGTCAGAGGGCAAAACATCCCGAATCTCTTAAAGGGACAGTATTCTATATAAACCCAATTTTAAACATTTACATGAAATGATTATCAGCATGTGTTTTTAACAACTCTTACTTAAATTAACTGTATTTTAACTTTAACATTTTAACCATTTTAACTCATTTATGCATTTTAATTAACTGTATGTTATTTATATTTTAACGTGGGTTACATCCTCCCCACTTTACCTAATGCACGTCCCTGTGCATTATTTAAAGGACTATACTGTCAAAATTCTGCATTGTTCTGGGATGCTAGATTCTGTAAGTGAGTCTGTAATAACATCATTCAAGCTTTGAAATAAAGAACTAACAATGGTGACTAAGGGATTTCCTAGCACAGGGTAAGTTAGTCGTTTAGTGGTCTTTTTGTCTCTGTTAGATCTTCTGAAGCATCCTCTTTCAACTTCAGTTTCTGTTTGGTCAACCACTGTTGCACTCTCATTCCTTTCTGGAGTAGTTTGAGTAGGGGAAAGGGCATTACTCGGTTCCTCTCCAGGTAAGTGTTCAAATTCTTGTCCGGTTGGTGAGCTGTTCTCCCTGGGATCAGGTGAGTTTAAGTCACAGCTCCCTACTGGAGCAGCTTCAGGGAAAGTTTCAGCTACATCTGAAGTATCTTGCTCAACAGCAGGTAAGCTTTTGAAGGGTTCAGGTTCGGTTCTTTCCAGGAAGTGTTTCATAGCTTCAGGGATCTGACTGAAGCCTAAGGTTTCTACTCTTAGACTCCTGTAGTCTTGATGATCATATCCCTCAGAGTCAGATGGAGATTCATTCTCCTCAGCTTCATCTGAGCTGTTGCCTTGAGGATGTTGTCGAGTCCTCGGCCGCCTAGCTGATTTTGTTGGAGTGATCTCACTTTCTGCTGGAACCATGGGTAGGAATCCACAAGGCAGTAAAAGATCACGATGCAGGGTTCTTTGGGGACCTTCCCCACTCTCAGGTTTCACAACATACACTGGAATATCCCCACGTTTTCTCAGGACAATATAGACATCTGACTCCCACCGGTCAGCTAGCTTATGCTTGCCCCTGAGACGGACATTCCTGACCAAGACTCTGTCTCCTTCTCTCAAGGTAGAGTCAACCACATGCTTGTCAAATCTCGCTTTATTGCGGCTTGCAATTTTCTTTGCATTTTCAGCTGCAACTTGGTAGCTTGTTTCGAGGTGGGATTTCAGATTTTGGACATACTGAGAATGTGACCCTGGTTGGTGGTGAACTGGCAGGCCAAAGGCTAGGTCGACAGGCAGCCTGGGCTGTCGGCCAAACATTAACTCATAAGGGGTAAAACCAGTCACCTCGCTCTTAGTACAGTTGTAGGCATGTACTAGTGGTTTGACATGATCACACCAGTGACATTTCTTGTCATTCTCAAGGGTTCCCAGCATGTTAAGTAGGGTTCTGTTGAAACGTTCAACGGGGTTCCCTCTCGGTTGATATGGAGTGGTCCTTACTTTCCGAGTACCAATCAGCTCACAAAGCTCTTTTATCGTCCGAGACTCAAAGTCGGGACCTTGGTCGCTATGAAGTCTCTCGGGGATGCCATAGTGGACGATGAAATGGTCCCACAGGCTTTTAGCTACTGTTCGAGCTTTTTGATTCGGGGTAGGGACAGCTACTGCATACTTTGTAAAATGGTCTGTAATTACCAGAATATCTTTGGTGTTACTTGAGTCTGGTTCAACTGTGAGAAAATCCATACATACAAGCTCAAGTGGCCTAGTAGCTGTGATGTTAACAAGTGGTGCAGCTTTCTCAGGTAAGGACTTGCGGCGTACACAGCGATTGCAGGTTTTGAATTTGTTCTCTACATCGACTGACATTCTTGGCCAATAAAACCGGGCTCTGACAAGGTCCATGGTGCGCTCCACACCCATGTGGCCGATGTCATCGTGCAAGTTCTTTAAAGCTATAGGTCTGAGCTCTTCTGGCAGCACAAGTTGGTGAGACAACTGTGCACCTTCCTGTCTTTTCCGGTACAGTATGCCATCTAGTAACTCTAGTCGATTCCACTCTCTTAGCATCAGACACAGTTCAGGAAGTTCCTTCCTCAGAGAGGGTGGAGGTCTTTCTCCAGATTCCATCTGGTTGATCACTGCTCCGATGCAGGCGTCAGTTCTTTGTTTTTCCTTCAGTTCGGCAGCTGTGAGATGGGGAATGACGGATGAACCACCAAGATGGTCTTCCTCCTCAAAGCTGGCTGGTATTGCCATTGGATGGTGGGCAAGTGACATAACTAAGGCAGTGCTGGGCAATGACTCTGCAGGATTGCTGTCAACCAAGTAATGGATTAGGTGTTTCTCACATATGGCCTTGACTGTACTCTCAGCTATCAAGTTTGAGTGGTCAGGTTCAGACAAGTGCCTTTGTGCAAACTGCCTTATTCTTTCCATCTCTTTCTGTGATGTGAAGTCATTAGTCAGGCCATTGTGTGGACGTCTGGACAGCCCGTCTGCGTCTTGGTTTTGTTTTCCCGCCCTGTACTGCAGTTGGAAGTCAAATGTTGACAAAGCAGCTAGCCATCGGTAGCTTGTAGCGTCAAGCTTAGCAGAAGTGAGAATATAAGTGAGTGGGTTGCTGTCGGTGACGACTAGGAATGGACTGCCATACAAATAGTCTTGGAATTTCTCTGTTACTGCCCATTTAAGGGCAAGGAATTCTAATTTGTGGGCTGGGTATCTGGCTTCACATTGTGACAAGCCACAGCTTGCATATGCAATGACACGTCTCTGTCCTCGCTGCTCTTGGTATAAGGCTGCACCCAGACCCACAGTGCTTGCATCTGTATGCAATATGTATGGCAACTTGGGGTCGGCAAACCCAAGGACAGGGGCGGCTGTCAACTTGCTAATGACAGTCTCAAATGCTACTTGGCACTCTGTTGTCCATCTGTCACCGAAAGCATCCTTGGGGTTGTGATACTTCTCTGCATTCACTTTGGAGTTGCTGTGCCTTCGCAGCGGCAAGTATCCCGCAGTGAGTGCGTTGAGGGGTTTCACAATCTTTGAGTAGTCTTTTATGAACCGGCAGTAATAACCGCAGAATCCCAAGAAAGTTCTCAACTCCTTGAGATTGTTTGGTTTTGGCCAGGTTTTAAGAGCAGCTATCTTTTCAGGGTCTGTATCGATGCCTTTTTCAGACATGACATGGCCTAAGTACTTAACAGATGTCTGAAAGAATTTACATTTGTCCGGAGACAATTTAAGACCATACTCTCTCAGTCTGTTGAGTACATTCAGCAGTCGTTCTTCATGCTCTTCCAGTGTTGAGGAGAAAACGATTAAGTCATCAATGAAGACAAGGGCCTGCTTCAGGTTCAGCTCTCCCATGCAACGCTCCATGAGTCGCTGGAACGTGCTGGGGGCGTTCGTTATCCCCTGCGGCATCCTATTAAACTCGAAAAATCCAAGTGGGCAGACAAATCCAGTTTTGTGTTTATCTGACTCTTCCATTTCAATCTGGTAAAAACCAGACTTGAGATCCAGAACAGAAAACCATTTAGACCCATTCAATGCTGAGAAGGACTCTTCCAAGTTTGGGAGGGCATATGAGTCTTTCACTGTTTGGAGATTGAGTTTTCGATAGTCAATACAGAGTCTGACGTCACCGTTCTTTTTTCTGACGACTACTATCGGTGATGAGAAAGGAGATTCAGACTCTCTAATCACTTCGGCTTCAAGGAGTTCTTGGAGGTGTTTACGCACAGCTTCGATGTCTTGTGGGTGAATTGGTCTTGCTTTATGTTTGAATGGTGTTTCGTCACTGAGCTTTATGTGGTGTTTCATTTTGTCAGTGCGTCCAAAGTCAAGATCGTGCTGCGCGAACACATCTGGCATGGAATTGAGTTTTTCTGTTATCCGTTCTTTCCAATCATTAGATATTGGAGAGTTTCCAAAGTCGAAGCTGCTCTTTAGTTTTTGGTCAGGTTTTGTTTGGGAGTCTGAGTTGTTAGTGGTCAGAGGTTGAACACTCTGGATGGCATTTAACTCAGCTATCACGCTCTTTGGGGAGATGATAATGTCATGATCTGACTCGTTCTTGAGGATCACTGGTATGCAGCGAGGTAAGTGAGGTGGGAGGCTCACTAAGCCATTTGTGACCATTATGCCACCTGGTAGGGAGGAGATTTTTGGCGTCTCCACTACTACCCACTTTCCGACATCTGGCATCCTGCAGGTGACCGACCCTGCTAGCACTTTAGTCTGACCAGGACTAATGGTCTCGGGATCTTTGCTGGAGAGTCTGACAACTGCAAGGCTACAGTCAACTTGCTGCCTGTGTCTCATTTCAAGGGTTTTGAGGACAACTTTATACCCATAGGGCAGTGACTGGCAGTCCTGGGGCGCTGCGCTTGAGTATAGGTCGTAGAGGATATCAAGAGTGTTGGTGCCTATCAAGACTGAGGATGAGGTTGAGCGCATGTCAGGAACGATCAATGCTAAGGTGGGAACTTCAATTTCCACACCAAGAGCACTCTTGGGAAATGTGACATTTACCTCAATGTACCCCAAGTAGGGGACATCTTGACCATTGGCAGCTTCAACCTCAAGCAGGTCGTACAAGGACTCAATGGGCAAATGTGAAAGGTTTTGGTCGTAGAATGACTTTGGGACTGTTGTCACTTGAGAACCCGAATCTAACAAGCTGTTACACTCTTTTCCTGCTAAAGCCACTTGTGCAGTGATTTTAGCTCCAATTAGCCCCTTTGGCATGGTTACTGCCCTGCGCTTTGGATGTGAGCATGCTAGTGAAGCGCGCTGTTTCTTTTTGGGACACTTTGTCTGTGTCTCAGTCCCCATTTGTCCCTGGTGTGACTGGTGTTAGTTTAAAGGATCCGATGGTGAGGGTCCATTTTTCTCCTCCCATTCCAATTGTTTCTCTTTCAGCAGTTTCCTTTTTGAAGCTACAAGAGAGGGGTTGGGATCAGCTTCACATTGTGGTTTTATGTGCCCATCTTCACCGCATCTGAAACAATACCAGGGCCTTGGTTTGTTCCTGGGGTGACTGTCTGTATCACGGTTTTCAGACTGCATTTGTTGTGCATTCTTAGCTGAGGGCTTGATGGTGATATTTCTGGGAGGTGTTTTCTTTGAGTGAGACTTGTCTTTTTGTGTGATTCGTTGGAGATGGGACTGTAAGCAAGCTATTTGTTTTTTAAGGGATTGTATTTCTGATTTTGTTTCATTGTGCTCATGTGCTGATGTGGGGCATTCTTCAGCACACTGGGAGCACGCACCCTGGAAGTGTGAGGACACTTTCTGCTTTGAAGCACCAAAGTACTGCTTCATGCGACAAGCTTTAGAGTCACGTTTGTCCTCTTCAGTGCGTAGCAGTAGGAGGAGCTCTGCAAAGGTGGGTGGGTTTTGTTTTTTCTGTTCCAGTTTTAGCTCAGATATCAGGGTATTATTCCAGCAACCTCTACAAAACTGTTTGAGGAGCTGGATGTCCAGATCAGTTGCACTTACACCACCTCTCCTGAAGGTGGTGCTCAGCATCACTTGTAGTCGTTGGAGATAGGCGGAAGATTTCTCTCCGTAGTTTTGTAATGTGTTTAGAAACTTAGCATAGAGGTCGTCTCCATCTTCGACTGTGCCGTATGCAGAGTCAAGGATGTTCAAGTACATTGATGGGGATGAATTAGGTGTCAGGTGCTTCACTATGTTAGCGGCAGGTGACAGAAGGCTGTCAAGTATTTTTCGTGATTTGAACAGATCAGACTGCTGTGTGTCTCTCAGTAAGAAATCTGCATTGGAACGCCATGTCTCATAATCTACTTCGTTAGTTGGACGGGGACTGCGTCCAGAGAAGGGTCTAAGTCTCAATGAAGCATGGGCTTGTGTTGCAGAGTCTTCATGTTTGACTACATGTTCAATGACAACTTTCTGCAGATCAGATGGGTTAAGATCTCTAAGGTTCAGAGTGGGCTGTGTCTTTTCTATGTGGGGTTGCTGAGGTGGAGCTGGGTCAAGTTCAGGGGTGTGGACATGTTGAGGGGAGAGAGCACTGGGCTGGGGACTCACCTGTGCTGCAGCCCCAGATGCATGTCCTCGAGCATCATCAATAAGATCTGTGGTTTCCTCTCGGCTCTCTGGATCATCACGGCCAACTCACTCACTGATGCGGGAGAGTTCCGCACTTAACACATCTGAAAAGTCCTTGCCACTCCGTTTTGCAATCTCCTTCAGCTCTGTGAGATACACTTCTGTGGCTGACTGGCTGACTGCAGGTGCATAGATACTCGTTAGAGCCTTGATCTGGTAAGTAATGTCTTTCTGAGCCTTACTGGTGAGCTCATATGGCAGTGAAGAGGAGAGTGTCTGTACAGCTGTGCCATATGTATACTCTACAATGACCTGTAGGCCTAACTCAGATTGTGACAGGTCAACTGGGATTGTTCTCTGAATGGAACCATACTCTTTGAGAAAGTCATAAACTTCTTCATCTGTTTCTGTGCCTGTTAATCCACTAACCAAAAGTGAGTTTGGTACTTTAACACCTTTTGACTGAACTATCTCCATCATTGATTTAGTATAATTACTACTATCTGGTCTCTGGTTACTAGTCTATTAATGTTTTGGCCACTCCTGGCTAGCTCGCCAATTTTGTAGCACATGTATCGCTGATACACACTGTCAAAGCTACTGGACTAGTTCTAGGTTTTAAAGGAGTGGGGTAACAAACAGATTGAGTCAGAGACCAGATACTTTAAATGCAAAAGCCGGCACTTTACTGACAAAATAAACAATATATACAAAACATTTAAATAAAACACCCTGCAGGTACCAAAAATAGATTTCTTAACCTTTTTCTTTCACCTTAGTTTTCCTAGGTTAGAGATATTTTCGTTCAAACACACCTTTGTTAGATGGTTCACCTAGTTTAGTTAGAATGTTTTTATTTTAACTAACTTATTTGAGGTTAATTATTTTAGTTCAATTACCTTCCTGAGTTAACTCTTTTTTTTCCCTTCTCATAAATGAGAGAATAATCATGTCTTTCTGAATTAAATTGAAATGAAACATTCATTAACCAAATCACAATAATGACAATTATGAAAATGAAATACAAATGTAACAATTCAACCCAAAGTTCAATATATGCACTCCAATTCAGAGTCCAGTTTCTTCTTAATCCAGATCCAGTTCAAAGTTCAATGTCTTTTTATAATCCAGATTCAGTTCAGAGTTCAATATCCTTTTGACTCCAGATTCAGTTCAAAAAGAGAAAAAAAATGATCCAATACTCCTACCGCTCTGGCAGAGATTACCAACAGTCCATCCTCGTGCAGCGGATTCCCTCACTGCCACGCTGAAGATGAACTCTTCCCTTATAGAAGCGGAGTTCGCGGGTCTAGCTCGCCATCTTGAATCCTGAGCGTGTGTGGTCTCCTCACACGCATACTCTTCTTCAAATCCCAACTTCAACCGGGAAATATAACAGAAAAAAACCCTGACCTGTACGACAGGTCACAAGAGAAATAAATCACTTTGTCAATGTAAATCGTATCAATAAAATTTTACAATTACGCTGCATTATAACATTACTCCTAAACATAACGAAACTTAACTTCTCCTTCTTACACAATATAATCTCCTTTTCTCCATAAACACAAGATACTCTTTCAAACAGTTCACTTAATAAATTAAGAATATTAGCAGCTTAACAGTTTGTGTGATAGCTTTCTCCACCGCTAAATACGCTAGCATTTAGTTAGCATCCACACGTGCAAAAATTAAACAATAAACACAGTTTAAGACTCACCAAAACTCTTGTGGTTTGAAAAGATATGCTCTTGTGGTTTTCTCAATCTTATAGTTATTATTTTCCAGCCCTTAATTCACTCTTGAAAAATAATATTCACTCGTTAATCTCTCTGTTCGTCTCGTCTGTTCTCAGGTCCGCTCTGCCTGCACTCTGTATCGTTTGGGGTCAGAGGGCAAAACATCCCGAGTCTCTTAAAGGGACAGTATTCTATATAAACCCAATTTTAAACATTTACATGAAATGATTATCAGCATGTGTTTTTAACAACTCTTACTTAAATTAACTGTATTTTAACTTTAACATTTTAACCATTTTAACTCATTTATGCATTTTAATTAACTGTATGTTATTTATATTTTAACGTGGGTTACACATTCCTTTAACAATGCAGTTAGCCAAACTGAATTATAATGTATAATGCTGTAACAGATAAATAAATTGTTACAATCCAGTCATCAATATATTACAATATATAAACTACCAGACTGGGGTTTATCAATAATCACTCCACTCACTTCATCATGAGGGACAAATGGACTGTTTAACACCTGTTTCTAATCTAGCACCTTGGAAAAAAAGGAGTTGTTGGGTCAAGTTGAAAGAGGAAAAGATTTGGAAACGAAAGCTGGCTAAGGATGGGCAGGTGATTGATAAATAGTCTGAGATAAAAGCAAGGTTGAAGCTGTGATTTGCAAAAGGGATGCTGAAGGATGAGAAAGATAAATGAGTCAGGAAAGAAAGAATAAGGGATGGCTTGTGGGTAAAAGAGTGAGTGGAGGTCACAGAGGAAAAAGGCCAGAGGTTATCGCTCAACCACTAAGTGAACCACGATGTGTTATAGCCCATGAGATGAAATGTACTGGCAGTAACCCTGTGTGTTATCTACAAAACCTCAGAGCAGCAGAACATATACCATCTGTGAACATGATAACATGTGACACATCTTGTGTGCACATCTCTACACTTTCTTCTCTTTGCTTTAAGCTTTTATTTCTCTGTCATACACATTTAGGTGCTCAGAGTACAAAATAGCTACCAGTGCACTTCTGACAGGTGCTGAGAGGGACTTTGGAAAATTCCACTTGTATGTATCCAGCTGCACAGCAGCAGGGTTGTATCTCCCTTTACCCTGTTTTCACAACAAAGGAGCAAGTGCAACACTACATAGAATAAAGCCATTATCCTGCCATAGTGGTACACACTGCCTTAATTTTCCACCTGGGTTTGGGGTCAGACAATTAGTAAATGGGTAAAAAACTACATAAAATATCAGAGAAGTGGGGATATATCAAGTTAGAAAATGTATATTATGACTGTTTATATTTCGACTTAGCATCCCAATTAACCCTCATGAATGCAGTTGTCTCACATTCTGGTTGCATTATGGTTCTGCCAGAGGTGTTTGAGAAATTACATTTTTTATGAGGACTGTCTAATATTGTTTTGACATTTTTGGTGATTTACAAGTATATTGAATTCATGTTTGTAGCTCATTTGACGATTAGGGTAAATCTCGGGGGAGAATACAATTAAGTAAAACTAGTGTCCCTTTGCATGTTTTTATGCAAAGACAAAGTCAATAACAAACAAAATGCTTTTTTAATGTTAATATCATGTTTGTTGTCAATAAAAATAGGTTAGGAATGTACAGCATATACCTTCACATTTAGTGAAATTTATGCTTCTACTTCCAGCAAAAAGACCAGGGGCCTTTTTCACCATAATTCTCCAAACTTGCAACCTGAGATAATTTCCTCTTATATTAATTTTGACATGTTTAACAACATACTTGTGACCCATGCATGAGCATGCAAGAGAACTGTAGGAGTCACACATTTATCTGATATTTGTAAGTGACAACAATGTGTGGAATGGGATGCTAGCACCATTTACATGTAAGTGGTTGTCGCAAATTGCTTTTGTGAAACGGGCCTCCAGAGTGGAGAAGAGCCACTCTGTTTACCCATCTGGTGGACATTCATACTGTGGTTAGAATGGCAGCAGATCATCTCTGGCAGCAATGATGGATCTGTAACATGATGCAGCAATTTCTGATGGACATTGGGGGTTAGCTGCTTTGCAGGATGTTGATGGTTTGCATATAGTCCTTCTTTCTATTCTGCACCTCAAGCAAACTATTTGCTCTTGTGTGTTTGGTGTGAAACCAAACCACACCTCTCCCTCCCTTCACAGGCTGTGGGCTTCACTTACCTCTGTGGTGAACTGGTCCATCTGGTGGTGGCTGAGAGGGCAGGGTCTTCTTCTCTAATACGCAGGAATGTGGTGGTCAAAGAAGCTGTTGAGTTGGTTTGACCCCTGCATTAAAGAATGGCCTGAGGCCGAGTGTGTGTTGCTCTGTCTCTTTTCCTTCATTTACTTTTTCTTTCTCTCTACTTCCCTCTTTCTGCCTCTATGTGATATCTGGGATCGGAAACATGTGTGCGCTCCTCATGGGGGGTAGTGTGAAGTGATACCACGGTTCAACAACAGCAAGGATGTGCAGTGGAGAGGAGACCTTTACCCCTGCATTTCAACTTCACAGCTGGTATGGTATTAGAAGTTGGAGCTACTTCCTCAGCTACAGTATCATATACACAAATCTGCTTAGATCTGCACTCTCAGTGGGCCTTTTGGCTTCCTTTTTTCTTCCTAAACATGGCGATAAATCCACTGGCCTGTGAAAATGAAAATACTTGAGATGCAAGCATCACAAAAAGGAGAAAATGATTGATGAAACAGAAAAGTCACATGTGCTGTTTGCTCTGTTTATTAGAGGTATATTGTCAAACATTTTACAAGCTGTTGCTTAAATGTTTCCACTTAGAGAGAAAAATGCAACACTGAAAAACAATTACTAAGCTCAGCAGAGAACACCTTTAAAGCCCCTGTTTGAAAGGCACTAAAGTCCCAGTCCTTTTTTTTTTGTTCTTGACACATGCAGACACAACTAGCAAAGACACCTGTTGTTACACACTTCAGTAGCTACAATATACAGAGCTTTCAACTGACTTGTTAGTTGAGCTTGTGAATGCAACACCGCTTATGCCTGCTATCATGTGTTGTACACAAAAATGTCTGCAATGATTAAGTGGGCAGCTGAAGTAACACAGACGGTTAATTCAATACACTTAACATTTGTACAGATGTAAAGCTATAACTTACGCCATGTGATGGGCGGGCTTTCAGTTTGCTGTACGTCCTGTTGAGTGCAGCTATCTTAAATATTTTCAAGATTAAATACGCCATATTGCTGCTATTTAAATACATAACGTGTTTTTTAAGTTAGAATCGCGATTCAGTGGAATTATGTATAATCACAAGACAACCATCACTTGGATTTTCTTCATGTCTGCAAAAGAAATGTACAAAAAAGTCTCTTTTTTAAATAATAGTGATAGTAGTACATTCAAACAATAGCATAATAGTTCCTCAGCATTATTGTTGTGGTTTTAAATAGCTTGTGATGCAAGGGTGCTTGTCAGGGACAGTCATATGCATTCATAAAAACAGATGCACCCCACCTCTTGGTTCAGATACTGCATAAACAAACTGTCACACAAAGTTTAGATGCCATGCTGGTGCCATCGTCGTATTGCTAATGCTGTTAATCGTCAATAAGTCCCTCAGAGAGGTTCTGCAGAGCTTTAACGTAATGACTCTGAACTTTTTGCACTTCTGCTGCTCTCCACAACAGCTAAACACATGCACATGTCTGTCAGACAAATGTGAGTGAGATGAGAGGCAAACGTTTGAATACAGAATCACACAAACAGACATACAGACACCTTCTGATGTTAAAGCACTGGTTTCTCATTAGAGAACGAGTTGAATGTGTAGGCTGCTGCATCATCACTAAATGGGAAAAAGTAATTCCTGGCAGCTACCCTTTGCTGTGTTTCTTGCACTCTTTCTCTACGCCTGACCCTTTTCCATGCGCCTGATAATGATTTAGCTGCTATATTCATTCCTTTATCTCCCTCCTTTCCACTCATCCGTCTTACTCTGCTACATTTGTCTCGATCAGTCTTTTTGCAGTTTGCTGGCTTCTTTCCGCTATCTGCCTTTCATACCTCTGTCTTTCTCCTATTCCCTCAATGCTCCCCCTTCCATATCTGTCTTTCTCTGGGTCGAGTCCTCCAGCCCACTACCGGCAGCCACAGCCCTCCACTGCCATGTCCTGGTAATTCTTCAGTACCACTCGGTCTTGAGGGTCCAGGTAGAGCAGGGCGATGGGGCTGAGGGATGTGGGGACACAGCATGCCCGGGGCACTGCTCCATTAACAGAGTTCACCAGAGTTTGCACCATGGCATGGCTAGAAGAGTTCATGTGGTCTGCCAGAGGAAAGCGACATTCTCCAAGGCAAAAGTAGGCGTCGTAGCCGCTGGGTGCAATGATCCACTTGTGCCAGCCCACGTCATTGAAATCTACATATAGAGGATGACGGCGACATCTGTTACGGGAAAGGCGTTTCAGTTTTGCAGCACGACCTCCATTTCTTTTCACCCTTCCACTTTCACTCCAACTGATCCCTGTTTTATCGCTTCCCCAGCCTGGCACTGCATAGGCCGTCTTTTTGGCCCTCCCCCAGGCTTGGCCTCTGTTACGGCCCTTGTTGCTGCTCCTGGTCCTCTCTTTTGTCCCTTTTCTCCCTCTCATCCTCTGGCCACCACTCTGCTTCCTCCTGCCATGTTTAACTAAAGGCTCTCCACGCCCGTCATGACTGTAAGTCACCAAGAGAGGTCTCTCCTGGGCCCAGCTGTGCTCATCCTGCCCCACAGACCTGCATACCCTCAGGTGTCCCTCTTTGTGTTTCTCTCCCACCACCTCATCTGCAGCAGAGAGGAGGCTCTGGTCATGGAGCGAGGTGGTGCTGTTCTCCGGTCTGACCTCTAGCAGGAAGCCCAGGTTGCCACTCCCAGCAAGGGCCTTATGAAGGAGCTCTGCACTTAGACTAAAAGCTTCCCAAAAGCCACTTGCTTTACGACTGTGGAGGCCAGTGGTGAGTAATCTTGTTTCTAGTAGGGCAGGTTCAGGGTCCTCATGGTGCTCTGAGAGGTACAGGTTTAGTCTGTGTGGTCCAGGGCCCAGCGAGGCTCTGTCACTGCGGAGGAGCCGAAGCTCAGCAGAAAGCACCTTCTCATCCTGTGGGATGGAGGAGATATTGAAGGAGATGTGCACCCTCTTACGATCTTCTGCTGGAAGACTGTTTCCATGGGGCTCTAAGAGAAGGAGGAAGATAGACAAGAGGGAATGGGAGTTTTGTTCAGTTTCAACTTACTTGATGCATCCATCTTAAACTCAAAGACAAGACACAAACACACACTGGCAACATTTTTCCATTTTTTCATTTCTCACATGTTTCTTGAATGATTTCAAAAAGAGGAAAATTGCCAAACTATCCACCTGTATCAACCAATAACTTCAGTTACGAAGGTAGAAAGCTACGCGGGTGGTTCATGTTGACACTGTGAGTTCCAACTTTTACCTCATGGCCGAAAATATAAAGTTCCCAAATGTAGTTTGAACAATTTCAAACACTAATTTTATACTTAGGTATTTTAAAGGCAGTAAAAATGGGGTTGCGACATCCATGGCCAATATGGTTGTGTGTATTAATGTATGTGCTTTTTTAAGTTTTATTGTCTTCTGTGTTCTATATTTGTGAAATGTATTTTGTATTTATTGTATCAAAACCAAGGCTAAATTAGCTCAGCAAAGCGGACGAATGCCACATGGGCCACAAAAGCTGCAAGTTTACTGCATGTCATTTGGTGCTGATAATTTGATTAAGTGCAAACTTGAGAATTTGAACCACTGGAGTACACTGTCGGCTAGGGTGGGTCCTACATTATTAGCTCATTTTATGGTCCAGGTCTTGAAGAGATTTCTTGTTTTACGAACTTTATCATTTTATAGTGCTTGTATGATACATGTCACTGAAGGCCCAGAAAGGTATTTTTTTAGCTGAGATCCCCTAACAGCAAAGATCAGAACTGCGGTGCAAAGTACTTTTCTGTTTACAATACAATACAATACAATACAATAATAAGCTCTCCAGCATGCTCCCACACATGTTTTGAAAGAAGACTTAAAGTTTGTTATGTTAATATTGTGACAACCCATCTTATCTGATGGCACAGATGGATCTTATTTAGGGTATAAATGATTATGTAGTGAGTCACATCTGCTTCTGTCATAAATTGGAGTTTTATACATCATCAATGGCTGATAAAGACTTCAGCAGAATGTAGGATCAGCTTCCTTGGACAGATGGAGTCCAAAGGTCGCGTGCTCAACAATTATAATTCAAAATGTTGATAGAAAGGTTCACAGCATGACGTCATGATGTGCCAGTGATCTTACCAGTGTGGTGAAAGCTGCGTACGGTGTTTGCCTGCTGGATGTGGTGGCTGGGGAAACTAAAGGAAGGGTCCTCCAGTAGATGGAACTGCTGCTGGTGGAAGCGATAAAGATCCAGAAGGTACCGGGGCACCGGCACTCCATGCCGAGGGTCTGGCTGCGACTGCAAGCCCAGTCGGCTCAGGAGGAGACTCTGGATGGTTTGAGCCAGGGTGGGCTCCAGGGGGGAACCAGCTGGTGGGGGCAACAAGGAGGAAGGTGTGGGGGATACCCTGTCATGGTCGATCTCGCTGGTGTCTCCACCCTGGCGACCAGACGAGGCTTGAGGTAGCAGCAGGACCATGAGGAGCAGGAGGTTAGCAGGGAACATGGTGGACCTGGAGGGAGATAGGGAGGAGAGGAGAGATAAAATTAGGACAAGTGTGGTGGAGAGAAGAAGAGGGGGAATAGATGTGAAGGCAGGTTGTGCAGCGATTTCTCTGTCTTCTTCAATTTATGTCCTTTGAATTTACGTGTTTGTGCACAGTATGTGTTTCATCCAAGAGCAATGTAAATCAAATGACTTAATGACACAATATGAAGCATTGGTTGAGAAATCTGCAAAAAAGATAGCTCCTATGAGATGCTCCTGGACTCTGTATATCATGCTTATGTCCTCTCCTTCCTGGTCACACTAGTTTCTCATTAGTCTTCAGACTTCATGTGGCATATGTTCAAGAAATTTACTGTCCCACATATCCATATGAAGTTATTTGCTTGTTACTTGTGGCTGTAGAAACAGCGCTACTTTGTTTTTTCTTTGATAATTTATTGCAAGCCTCTTACCCCCAAAGCCCATATATCTCCTTGGACACCTAAGCAGGATTAATTAAATCGTCTCTATCTGTAATTTAATTGTGCTGCGTGTTTGCCTGCGAAAGAGATCATAGTGCTGTGTATGAAAGACATTAATCAGAGGCTGTGGAGGGGTGGTGTGTAATGGAGTTATAGAGGCTTGCCACAATGACAGATAACAAGTTTTACCTTTCTTCTCTTGTCCCTTTCAGCTCACTGGAGAATATGTGTATTCATTTTTAGGTGCAAAATCAGCCTTTTGGGTGTTCCTCAAGTGACTGTGACCAGCCCATATAAAATTTAGTCTGATATCAGGTTCTGTGGTGGGACAACCCTTTCATTTACATTTGGGTCAACTATGTTCAAAACACTTTGTAGCGATTATTGCACATTGACTTTGGACTTTTACAGGCCAGGAGGATAATTACACTCTTCTGAAAGAATATAAACACAGTACCTTTCGTAGGAATGTGGAGAAAGGAAGTGGCAGCCTGCATTACTTTGGAAGAGATTTACTTTCTCTTTTGGGGGTTGTGGGTCTAAACATAAACATATTTATATTTATGTCAATGTACTGAAAACTATGATCTAACAGTCACTTTTTTTTTTTACAGATTTTACACACAAAGTTTACTTGTCACAGAGAGTACTACTCAGCCTGTGAAAACAGTTGTATAATGTCTTGTCTGAGGGAGTTTCCAAAGATTGAAATCAGGGCATAGAGCCTTTTATTACCGCTGTTGCTTCTGTTGCTTTTAACCATGATTTTTAAACATGTCTTGTGGAAGTCACTCTACTTTATGAATGTGGGATACTAAATCACCGGACTACCTCTTTAAATCCTGATTTAATTCGGCTAAATAATTGAATGCATAATACAAATTGCACAAGCAATGAAATGCCTTGTGTACCAAGTCAAACATTGCAAAGAGAGAAAAAAATGCAAAATAAGGAGAAACATTCAATGGCCATTCTGGTTTCATTCGTGTTTCATGTGGAGAAACAGATAAAATACAGGACGACAATGATCTGTTGATGAATTAAATTAGAGGTTACCTTTTAATGCTGTGCTAATGTCATTGCCCAAAAATCCCTTTTGTGTCCTCCTGCAGGTGTGCTTTGACCTTAATTGGTAGTTTATTAAGGATCTCTCATCACAATGAATGTTTCCCACATCTAATCTAACATAAGCTCCATTCACTCGTCATAAATACTCAAATTATTTGAGCTGATCAATATCTTTTTTATATTTTAGGATGAATAGTTTGTGAAATTGCTCCTTGCTGCAAAGTAAATTCTAAAACCCTGCAGAAGCCACAAAAATGCTCTTTTATTAAAACTCAACAATGCTTCAGTTTCAGACTCAAAACAAGTATTCAACTTATCTCCCAACTTATCTGCTCAGTGCGGGAACGCCACCACAGACAGGGGTCACACAATTACTCTGGCGACCTGGCTAACACCCTGCACCTCTGTAGTGCAGGTGTTAATAACTGAGCCAGTAATTAGACACCAGTAAGTTAACGGCCCTCTTGACCTGTAGAGGTTGAGGTGAGGTGTAAAAGAGTCAGAGGGGCAAAAGGAATAAAACCAATTGACCAGGGAGAAGAGAATCTGGACTGAACTCCAAGCATCGTCTATCCATGTTTTGCCTGGTTAACTGAAAATGTAAAAATAATTTTTGAACTCAGAGCAGTTTTTAGTTATCTCTTTCCTTGTCCAAGTTCACTATATCTCTCTCCTTCTCTCCCGTATCTCTTTATCTCATCTCTCTAAGGAAGAGAATCGATTAGAGCCTCTACAGCAAGATAACAGAGGTCTTTATGGCTGAGCAGACACATTACAACACTGTAATGACTACTAATCTTACCACACTGTCAGAAAAGGGGTTAAAAGGAGGGCACAGATGTGAAGATGTGTGTCTATATGCTTTTAGTAGTGTGTGTGTGTGTGTGTGTGTGTGTGTGTCTGTGTGTGTGTGTGTGTGTGTTGTCCATGTGGATTGCAGTTCAAAGGGCATGCCTGGGAAAATAAGCCATCTCCAAGCGTGGGATTGTTGCTAGCTATCCATTAAACTTTTGCAGCCCCACCCAGTGCTGTTTCACCTGAGGGCAACGCAGCAGGACAATTACAGATTAGACACTCTGGTGGACAGCCTCTCCCATATACTGTGTAGGCTTGTAAAGCAGATTAAGGGTAACAACACCTCCCTTCTTCTGTACTTTCCTCACCCACAAAAGTCACCCGGGTTACTCTGAGGTTCAAAGGTTCAGTCGTCACACAACAGGGTGTGTCGCGGCTTGTGCGAGGCAGAAAATCACACACAAAAAGAGAGGAAAAAGGCTGTGAGTGGAGGCCAGCCTGCCCTACATCACTTTGACATACATACAGCCTCTCTCCCTGGGTGTCTGTGTTATGACTGGCTCCATCTAATTTAAACCAGGCAAAGAGGATCCATGCCTAATTTAGCATCTTTATGTGTCATGTGCATCAGGGTACCACCCATACCGGCATCGAGTCATTCCACTTAGCCAGAAAAACTGACATTTTTATGATTAGTTCCCCCTTTTATCTCTGACTACCGCTGTGCTCTTTTTGTTCTTTTTCTCTCTGGCATAAACCTGCGCTAATCAAATGTTCTCAAGGGACAAAGATGGATATGATAAATAGGTGAGGAATAAAGTGAGATTAAGGTTTGGAGTTCAACGGCAGTGTTTGTGCATCTTCTCCTTGTGTGCGTGGATGCAACATAGCCTGTAAGACATATTAGATGTGACCTGACCTCCTGAGCAGACAGTAGCGTGACCCTGGCGCGCGGCAGACGAG